>PVJS01046983.1:0-15618 GCA_004027185.1 Glis glis
AAAAAAAAAAAAAAAAAAAAAGAATATTCAAAGTGTAACATTCAGCTGGGCGTGGTAATCCCAGTACTTGGGAAGCTGAGACCGGAGGATCCAGGTTGGTGGCCAGCCTCAGCTATTTAGTGAGGTGAGGCCCTCCGCAACTTAGTGAGACCTTGTTTCAAAATAAAGAATAAAAAATAGGACTGGGGGTGTAGCTCGGAAGTAGAATGCCCCTAGGTTCTAGCCACAGTACCACCAAAAAAAAAACAAGTGTAACATTCAGAGAAAATTTTCATTTCTTTTATAAATTTATGAAAATGTTTTGCTGTATTCAATGTAAATAAAAGAAAATGTTCATTCAATATTTTTAAAGAAAAAATAAAATTCCCAAAGGTCAGTAAAAAAAAAAAAAAAAAAAAAAAAAAAAAAAAAAAAAAAAAAAAAAAAAAAAAAAAAAAAAAAAAAAAAAAAAAAAAAAAAAAAAAAAAAAAAAAAACAAAAACAAAGAATAAGCCGGGCGTGGTGGTGCACGCTTGTAATCCCAGTACTTTGGGAGGCGGAGACCAGAGGATCCGGTTCGCGGCCAGCCTCAGCTCTCTCTCTCCCTGTCTCTCTCTCTCCTAGTGACACCCTCCGCAACTTTGTGAGACCCGGTTTCAAAATAAAGTATAAAAAATAGGGCTGGGGGCGTAGCGCGGAGGTACAACACCCCCGCATTCAATCCCCGGTACTGCAAAAAACAAACAAACAAACAAAAAAAAAACAAAGAATAAAAAGGGCTGGGAGTGTAGCTCAGAGGTAGAATGCCTCTGGGTTCAATTCCCAGTACCACCCCCCATGACTGACTCCTTCCTTCCTTCCTTCCTTCCTTCCTTCCTTCCTTCCTTCCTTCCTTTCTTTCTTTCTTTCTTTCTTTCTTTCTTTCTTTCTTTCTTTCTTCTGGAGATTGAACCCAGGGGCATTCTACCTCCAAGCTACACCCCCAGCCCTATTTTATTTTTATTTTGAAATAGGGTCTCACTAGGTTGCTGAGAGTCTCACTACTTTCTGAGGCTGTCCTTGAACCTGTGATCCTCCTTGTCTCAGTCTCCCAAGTACTGGGATTACAAGTGTGTGCCACTGCACCTGGCTCTGTTTATGTTTTATAGTGTTTTGTTCTTTGTTCATATTTTAAATTCCCAGGTGAGCAGTTTATTACGGGAGGTGATCCCAGGGAATGGGAGTGAGGGACTGAGAAAGTGAAGCTAAGAAGGAGGGATAGCAGGTGAACCTGAGTTACAGATGTAGCTGCACTTTGGGCAACACTGGCTCTATTCCACCACAACTGTTGGAAGAGCCGACACTGCAGAATTGCCCATCAGAAGGGTAAAAGAGAGGATCACTTATCCATTAGCTTTCCTCCCCCATCAGGAAAGGGAGCCCCAGAGATGGCAGACTTCCTGCCCCTCTAGATCATGCGTGCATGAGGTGCATGAGTGCCTACTTGATTTCTGAAAGCATTCTAACTGACATCAGAGAAGAGCAGGCAGTAAGCCCTGAGCGCTCGGGCCACGCCTGCCAGTCTCTACGTCTGATTGCCCATCCTGGCGTCCGTCCTGGTGTCCGTGGGGTCTTGGTCTATGACTAGTTTCTTCTGGTTCTGCACTCAAGGTGCTTTGCTCCTGTGTGTGCTTTGTGACATTCTGCTCTGAGCCTTGGTTCTCAGGTAGTTTATTATCTGTAGGAATCTTTGATTATTGACTTTAAGGTTGACTCCTTTCAAGTTGGATTGCTTTTGATTCTGCCAAGCATCTGAATGTACTACCAACCCAGAACCATTTCAAATCATGTTCTTAGTCTGAAGTTTTTTGGGGAGTTTGGATTAGAAATCTAAATAAAGGTCTGTTTTGTGAATTCTTAGGAGAGTTTTTTTTTCCTTCTCTGCTAGCACAGAAGATTGAGAAATCAATTTTTCTTATTATCGCCAATGTGGGAAAAGTGAGACCTGTGGGTCCAGTTTTACATCGAGGTCTCTAGTTAGATGCCCCAGATCGGGCAGGCTCTAGCCTTTGGCTTGTATCCCCATGACCCTAGGAAAACCAAAGATCAAGGCCATCAAGATAGATAAATATTATTGGGGTGAAAGTTGACTTCAGGATTTAGCTTGCTGGTCTGGGTTTTCATTGTTAGGCACTTCAGGGTTCCTTATTTTCTTGCCAGTTTATTGACACATTTAAAAACAGTTTTCTTAGCCCGGCGTGGTGGCGCGCACTTGTAATCCCAGTACTTGGGAGGCTGAGACTGGAGGAGCACAGGTTCGTGGCCAGCCTTAACTAGTTAGTGAGGCCCTCCGCAACTCAGTGAGACCCTGTTTCAATATAAAGAATAAGCCGGGCGTGGTGGCGCATGCTTGTAATCCCAGTACTTTGGGAGGCGGAGACCGGAGGATCCGGGTTTGCGGCCAGCCTCAGCACATGCGCACCCTCTCTCTCTCTCTCTCTCCCTGTCTCTCTCTCTCTCTCTACTTAGTGAGGCCCTCCGCAACTTCGTGAGACCGGGTCTCAAAATAAAGTATAAAAAATAGGGCCGGGGGCGTAGCGCGGAGGTAGAATGCCCCTGCGTTCAATCCCCAGTTCTGAATATAAGAAAAAACCTTTTTTTTTAGTTTTATGTATTTTTTGATAATTTCAGTGGAAGGGTCAGTCAGATTACCTAAGTTGTAATATTGCCTGAAATGAAAGTATTCATAATTGTTTTTAAGTCAGAAAATGAATGAAATTTTTCATAACTCAGGAAGTGCTCTCAAATTCCCCATTCCCATCACACCATGATCAGAGCACAAGTTGGAGAGTCAGACTGCTGTGGTTAGCCTGTTCAAGCATTAATAGCTGTGTGGTCACCGGTGAGTCATCAACCTCCTGTGTCTCACTTTTCTTTTTTTTTTTTTGCGGTACTGGGGATTGAACCCAGGGGCATTCTATCTCTGAGCTACACCCCCAGCCCTATATTTTTATTCTTTATTTTGCAACAGGGTCTCACTAAGTTGCGGAGGGCCTCACTAAGTAGCTGAGGCTGGCTGTGAACCCAGATCCTCCAGTCTCAGCCTCCCAAGTACTGGGATTACAAGGGTGTGACGTCATGCCCGGCTTCACTTTTCTCATAACAATAGTACCTACTCAGAAGGTTCTGACAGGGATTTAATATAAACATAAAGCACTTGGACTAGTGGACAAATTAACTACTCAATATATATTAGCTATCATGATTACTATTATTATTCTTTCAAGCTTACCTTCTAGCCAATCTACTCTTTCATTTTTCTTTGATTGAATGTTACTGTTTCTATTCACTATAGCCTGTCACTATTTCTCTTAAAACTGTTCTCCAACTCTTAATAAGAGGAGGTTGTTCTCAAAAAACACCTGGCCCATTGTGTTCAGTGAGAATTTTCAGCCCTGCCCCCAATCAGACTCCACTCATCATGGCTGCCTCCTTATTAGCTCTCTTCTTTCTTTCTTTCTTTCTTTCTTTCTTTCTTTCTTTCTTTCTTTCTTTCTCTTTCTTTCTTCTTTCCTTTCTGGTACTGGGGATTGAACCCAGGGTTTTCTACCTCTGAACCATATCCCCAGCCCTAAGAGTCTTTCTAGGTTGCTGAGGCTGGCCTCGAACCTGTGAACCTCTTGTCTCAGCCTCCCTAGTACTGGGATTATGGGCATGTGCCACCATGCCCAGCTTCTTCCTTTCCTTTCCTTTCCTTTCCTTTCCTTTCCTTTCCTTTCCTTTCCTTTCCTTTCCTT
Organism: Glis glis; assembly: GCA_004027185.1. NCBI lineage: Eukaryota > Metazoa > Chordata > Mammalia > Rodentia > Gliridae > Glis > Glis glis. Next base: position 3,756 of record PVJS01046983.1, read on the forward strand.
TCATTCCTTTCTCTCTCTCTCCCTCTCCCTCCTCTTCCCCCTTCCCCCCTCCCTCTTCCTCTTCCTCTCTCTCTCCCTCTCCCTCTCCCTCTCGCTCTCTCCCTCTTCTTTGAATCAAACCCAGGGGTTCTCTCCACTGATCTACATCTCCATCCCTTTTTATTTTGAGACAAAGTTTTGCTAAGTTGCATAGGCTGGTCTCAAATTTGCGATTCTCCTGCCTCAGCCTCCCTATTATCTGGGATTACAGGCATGCACCACTGTGCCAGCCTGCTCTCTTATCTAAGGTTTGATAGAGTTCTCTGAGGGAGCGGTGGTACCCCAGTAGCACTACCCCTTTCAGGGACAGGACTATTAGCACTGCTTTCTCACACCTCTACCTGCAATGCTGGTGTTATTGTGCTGCAATAACATAATACCTGGGAATTGATAAATTATAAAGCACAGAAATCATTTCTCACAGTTCTGGAGGCTGATAAGCCTAAGATCAAGGCACTGGCAGGTTTGGTGTCTGGTGAGGGCCTGGTCTCAGGTTCTAAGATAATGCCTTGAATATTGCATTCTCTAGAGGGAGAAAATGCTGTACCTCACATGGCAGGACAGAAAGGGTGGACGGACTCTCTAAAGCTCTTTTATTGTGACTTTAATCCACTTATGAGGACAGAGCCTTCACAATTTAAACACCTCCCATTAGGCCCCACCTCCAACACTGTGGCATTGGTGATGAGGGTTCCAGTTCACGAGACAAATGATCAAGCCGCAGTACCCCGTAATACTAACAGAACAAAAGCTCCAGTGACACAAAACATCAGAAAGATTGCAGAACTCGAAACTGTCAGATCTCGGTTTGATTCTCAGTTCTGTGGCTCACTAACCATGTAAATGCTGTTACCACCTACTGACCTCTCAATATTGTGACCGTTAAACACAATAAAGTTCTTGGTAACTATAAATCCCTAAATTAGTACAGGTATTATTAAGAGGTTGGAGATCCTTGTTTAAAAGATCAGAGGTGGTTTTAAAGACAACAGTAACCCTTTATGTACAACTGGAGGAATCGAGCATACTATTGATTCGTGGGTTATGCAACACGACACATTGTTGCCATAGCATCATTAAATATGAATCAGCATCACCATACCCTACAGTGTGCTCCTTCACCAGACCAAGTGCAGTGATCATTGACTTCTGCGTGAGAGGCTGGAGTGTGTGTGTCAACACAGAGTGCAGCTGTATGTACTTACTCCTCTAAGTACTTGTGACACGTTATGTCAAGAGTTCAGTGGCTGAGTTTCACACAGGGCAGTGTGATTCATCGGGATTATTAGGATCCTCCTGGAATAACTTCCCTGAGTTGATTGCCTTTGACAGATCAGTTTGCTTAGATTAAAAAGCAATTGCTGCTGTCTAGTCAAATTTAAACACTTTGGCTAGAAGAAGCTGAACTCTAACTCTGTCCGGTCTATAGAAACACCTTGATGTGAAAATTACATTGAACGTAGTAAAGAGAAAACTGAGTTAGCAGGACTCGAGGGTATGGTTTTGTAATAACATGCGGGAGCGTAAATGCCAAACAAAAGTGATCCCAGGCATATGTGAGGAAAACGAGAGTACATTGCTTTTAATAGCAACTCTATTTGTGCCCCGTGTAGTGCTAAGTCATCAACAATGTTTGAGGTATCACTCTATTCTACATTCACATAACATTGACCACTAGTAGAATTAGAGTAGAAAAGACTTGTCTTCTGGGCTGAACAATGAAAGGTATTTTGGAATATAGGAATCTCCCTCTTTCCCCTTTCTGAATGAATCCAGGAATTTAATAGAAGAAACAATAGCACTGAGGGAACTGAAATAGCAGTATGCTAAATTCTAAGTCCTGTTTTTTTTTAAATGAATGGAACCTATTAAATGGAATTTATGCCTTGTGACTGAAATCATATTCCTAGTTTGCATGAGCTGCAGATAAGATGGAAACTGAGAAGATATTAAGCTGACCTCCAACCTATCTGTGGTGCTTAACAGATAGTATAGGTTTGAAAGTAGTAGCTGGGTTTGGTGGTGCACACCTGTAATCCCAGTACTTGAGAGGCTGAGACAGGAGGAGCACAGGTTCTAGGCCAGCCTCAGCAACTTAGTGAGACTCTCAACAACCTAGTGAGATCCTGTTTAAAAAAGGGGGGGGGCTGCAGTGTAGCTCAGAGGTAGAACACCCCTGGGTTCAATTCCCAGCACCACACACACACACACACACACACACACCCCACAAAGAAAGTAGTACAAGCTTCTTTTTATATTTAGGTTCCTTGATCTTTTTAAATATAAAGGCCCACTGAGATATTTAAAGTGGAGGAGATAAGAAGCCCTCTTGATCGGATTCTTTCCTTTTTTCTCTGAGGAGTAGAAGGTGGAGCATAATTCTTACCTGGACCTAAGCTCAGAAAACATTGGTTGTACAGTTTTAATTGTTGTGAATTTGTTGAGCATTACCCTCACAATGAAGAACATTGTCACCCTGTCCATTTATTCATGGAATTGTATAACATGACGACCTGAGTTTAGAACATTTTCAATACCCCAAATAACCCAAGTACCCATTAGCAGTCGCTTCTGCAATTGTAGTAACCACTAATCTGCTTCATTCCTCTATAGATTTGCTTACTCTGTACATATCAGATGAGTGGAATCCTACAATATGCGATCTTTTGGGGCTGATTTCTTTTACTTCATATAATGCTTTCAAGGTTCATCCATGTTGTAGCATATACCTGTACTTCGTTTATTTTTATTGCTGATAACTGTATATCCACTGTATGGATACAGCACATTTATTCTCCATTTGATAGCAATTTGTGTTATTTCCACTTTTGAATCTTCTGAACAATGGTGCTATAAATGTACGTGTACACATTTTTGTCTGCAGGAGTGTTTTCATTTCTTTTGGGTATACACCTAAGAATGTAATTGTTGGTCATACTAACTCTATATTTAACCTTTTGTGCAGCTGCCAAACTGTTTTCAAAAGGACTGCACTATTTTACACAACTAATAGAAATCTTTGCCAGCACATATTATAATCTGTCTTTTTGATTATAGCCACCCCAGTGGGTATAAAATATCATATCACTGTGGTCTGGATTTGCATTTCCTTAGTGGCTAATGACTTTGGTTGAGGATTGTTTCATTACTTCATGGCCATGTATAGATCTTGCTTTTGAGAAATTTCATTCAATCCTTAGCTCATTTTAAAATTGGATTGTCTTAGCTGGGCGTGGTGGCGCACACTTGTAATCCCAGTACTTGGGAGGCTGAGACCGGAGGATCTGGGTTCGCTGCCAGCCTCAGCTACTTAGTGAGGCCCTCCGCAACTTCGTGAGACCGGTTTCAAAATAAAGTATAACAAAAATAGGGCTGGGGGTGTAGCTCGGAGGTAAAATGCCTCTGGGTTCAATTCTCAGTACTGCAAAAAAAAAAATGGATTGTCTTTTTATTATTAAGTTGGAAGTGTTCTCTATATCTTAAGTACCAGTCCTTTTATTAGATACATGATTTGAAAGTATTTTTAATCATTCAGTGGCTTATCTTTTCACTATATTGATAATATTCACCTTAGGGTAAACATTTTTGTATTTTATGTAGTTCAATTTGTATTCTTTGTTGTTGTTCTGTGGTTTATGCTTTTGATGTCATATCTAAGAAACTACTATGTAATCCAAGGTCACAGAGATTAATATCTATGTGTTCTTCTGAGTTTTATAGTTTTAGCTCTTACATTTAGGCCTATGATCATTCTGAGTTATTTTTTGTGTATAGTATAAGGAAGGAATCAACTTTTTCCCATTTCCATGTGGATATTCAGTTGTCCTGGCATCATTTGTTGAAAAGACCCTAACCCTTCCCCATAGTATCATTTTGACAACTTGTTGAAAATTAATTGGCCACATATATGGGTTTACTTCTGGACTCTCAATCCTATTCCATTTATCTGTCTGTGTAGCCTATGAAAGTATCATGTACCATGCTGTCTTGATTACTGTAGTTTTGCAGGAAAAATTTGAAATCAAGAAGTGTGAGTTTATCAAATTTGCTTTTGTTTATGACGTTTGTTTTGCTTATTTTCTATCCCTTGCACTTCCATGTGAATTTTAGGATCACTTTGTTAATATTTGTCAAAAAACCAAGTTGGGATTTTGATGGGATTGCATTGAATTTGTAGATCAATTTGAGAACTATTGCCATCTTGACAAGTCTTCTAGAAATCCATGAACATGGGATGTGTTTTCATTTATTTAGATCTTTTTAAGTTTCTTTAGTGTTTTGTAGTTTTCAGTGTATGAGTCTTACATTTCTTTTGCTAAATATATTCTTAAGTATTTTATTCTTTTGGTGCTATTTTAAATGAAATTTTATCTTCAGAATGTTGATTGCTAGTATAGAGAAATACAACTGATTTTTGTATATTGATCTTGAATCTTACAATTTTGTTGAACTTGTTTATTAGTTCTGTTATCTTTTTGTAAATTCCTTAGGTTTGTCCATATATATAAGAAAATATTACCCGTAAAGAGAGAGAGTTTTACTTCTTCCTTTACAATATGAGCATCTTATATATTTTTCTTGCCTAATTGCCCTGGCTAGAATTTCTACTGCAGTGTTGAGTAGAAATGATGAGAGTGGATGTCCTCATCTTGTTCTCACTTTTAGGGGAAATCATTCAGCAGTCTTTCATAATTAAATATGATATTAGCTGTAGACTTTGTCAGATTGAGGAAGTTGTGTTCTATTCCTAGTTTTTTTTTAAAAGTGGTTATATCATGAAGGGGTATTAGATTATGTTAAAATTTTTTCTGTGTCTAATTGAAATGATCATGAGGTTTTGTCCTTTATTCTACTAATATGGTGTACTACATTGATTTTCATACATAAAACTAAACCTGTGTTCTGAGATAAATACCAATTAGCCATGGTATATAATCCTTTTTATAGGTTGCTAGATTTGACTGTCTAGTAATTTACTGAAGGTTTTTGTATCTACATTTAAAAGGATGTTGGTTTATAGTTTTCTTTTCTTCTGATGCTTTTGCCTAGTTTTGATATCAGGGTAGTACTAGACTCCATTTTGTTCTATTTTTTGGAAGAGTGTAAAGAATTGGTATTAGTTATTTAAGTGTTGGGTAGAATTCACCCAAGAAAACTGTCTGCTCCTGGGTTTTTCTTTGTGGAGAGTTTTGATTAGTAAATTTAATCTCTTCACCCATTATAGATTTATTCTTTTTTTATGGTACTGGGGACTGAACCCAGGGGCATTCTACCTCTGAGCTATACCCCCAACCCTGTTTTTTTTTTAAATTTTGAAACGGGGTCTCACGAAGTTGCAGAGAGCCTCACTAAGTTGCTGAGGCTGGTTATGAACCTGGGATTATCCTGTCTCAGCCTCCCAAGTACTGGGATCACAGGTGTGTGCCACTATGCCTGGCTATTTACAATCCTTTTTATTTCCATAACATCAGTAATAATGTTCCCTTTTTTATTCTCGATTTTGATAATTTTAGTCTTTTTTTTTTTCTTGGCCAATCTACATAAAGGTTACAATTGTATTTTATCTACAGGACTTCTATATGTTGAGCTTGCTTAAAGGCAGGAATTAAACAAAAATTCCTGAAGGTATTTTCTCCTTCGTTCTTAGTCTTCCCCGGATGTCCCTTTTCTCTCTACCACAATTGTAAGAATTGCTCCTTCCTTCCTTTTATCCCTCAGTTTTACTCACCCTCTTCTTTACACATGAGGATAAAATTCCTGCCTCACATTCCTAAATCTAATCAAGGGGTCCCTTGAAGCACTTTTTAGTGTCGACAAGTATTTCTTTGGTGTCTTTGTTTCATCTTGTGTAGCCCCAGTGACTCCAGCCCTTGTCATTTCAAATAACCACAATTCAGGAAGTCACTTTACTTCAAAGAAGTGTTCTCTGCTTCACACTTAGAAATTCTATCTTCTTAAAATGCTATATGAATTCAAAGTTTACAACAGACTTGCTGTAGCCATATTTACATACTTGGAATTTGTTCCTGGAAGGATTTTGAAGATTATCTGGCCCAGGGATTAAGCAGCCACCACTCTGTGCAGATCAGTTGTTGCCAGCTGGGAACAGGGACTTAGTGTGGCTGGGTCTTCAAATGAAAAACAACAACAATACAACAACAACAACAACAACAACAACAACAAATCACAAACAAACAAATAAAGCAAAAATAAAAAGCCGAACAAACATAAATCTGAGTATTTGTGAGAAGTTTCCAAATGTTTAAATGATAGCAATGAATTCAAAAGTAACTTTTTGAACATTAAAGACTCTGTTCTTTTACTTTGTTTCCTGCTTTGTTCTCCTCATGCTGTGGATTGGTGATAGATTTGATGAAGAGTTTACTTGAAGGAATTGTAGGAGTCTTTAGGTCTTGCTAGATCTGAAGATTGACATAGACAAGGAAAAAATTACTAGCTTTGGCTTTTTGATATAAATATTGGCTATTTGGAACCAGACGTTTATTAAGAAGCTGCACCAATGAACTTTCTTCCCTCCTTAAGCTTTTACGCTTGATGAACAGTCATTTATAAAGTTAGATCTTCAATGACACTTTATGTCAGCCCTGGGAATTGTTCCTTCTACACAGCTAGAAATTGAGGAGTTACTTTAAAATCAAGAATCTATTCTCCTGTTCAGCTCAAGTTTAAGGATTGGTATCTTCTGGAAATGAGGTTCTCATTTAGAAGCAGCCCGCCATTTGACCTTCGAGGAGCATGACCTGGGACGCGTGCCCCCTGCTCCAGCACCATTATTCAAGGCAAAGCTCTCAACATATCTAAAGCCATACTTGGAAGATACATTTAAAAAATTGAAAATGGATGCCTTTTTTTCCTTTGAGAAAGAGATAACATCCCTTGCGATCTTTTCCTCTTTCTCCTTGGCTGATCTCAGGATTTGATTTCTTTGTTCAAAAAAAAAAAGAGCTTGGTTGAACATTTTGCTCTCTGAAGTATTTTGAGCTCTTTACAGATCACCAGCATAGTCCTTAGTTTCCTGACATCTTTCTTACTGAAGACTTCCTTCCTGAGGAAACTTCTTCCCAGAGGAAGAACAAAGCCCCTGACTACATCCCAATGCCCCTGGGTGTGGTTGAGCAGCCTTTTACAGGCCTCAGGAAAGGGAAGGTGAGACCTGCTCCTAATGCTTCTCTCTCTTTTTTTTTTTACCTGTAGACATTTAGAATGAGAGGTCTCTGAATCAACACAACTAGGTGTGCAACTATGTTTTGCCAGGTAAGGAGATCCTTTGAACAAGGGACCAATTAATGGTGAAAGTGAAAATTGTAAGCATCCAGCCTAGAGCATGACTGATTCTGGAAAATGCCAATAACTACAGTCTAAGAATCCACTGAAAAGCCTGGCGTGGTGACACATGCCTGTAATACCAGTACTTGGGAGGCTGAGGCAGGAGAATCACAGGTTCAAGGCCAGACTCAGCAACTTAGCAAGGGCCTCAGCAGCATAGAGAGACCCTGTTTCAAAATAAAAAATAAAATAGGACTGGAGGTATAGCCTAGAGGCAGAACTCCCCTGGCTTCAATCTCCAGTAACTAACACACACACACACACACACTCCACTAAAAGACTGAAGTGCTTTTTTTACACCCTTGTTCATGACTTCTGTTTTATATTCCATTTAGGCAATGTAGATTTTCTTCCCTCTTAATAAATAGAAACAGGTTGTACATTTTGTGTCCCAGTGGGTGACTATGAGATGCTTTTGACAATTTGCCCCTAGTGAGTACATTTCACATCTGAAGCAACAGTTTGCCAGATGGACTCACCTTAAAACTGGGTCTTGTCTGAACAGTCCCAATTTCGACATCACAAATTAATTCCAAGTGGAACCCCACCAAACCTTTAGGCGTTGAACAGAGCAGGGTATAAATGCTTGATGTGTACATCACACTTGATGAGATGGCTGGCCTTTCCAATAAAAAGTGAGTCCAGAGGCTAGACATCTGCTGTGGTTGCTTATGCAAAATACATTGTCAAATTGCCTCATATACAAAAATAATGATTGCCATTTTCTTTTGCTGCCATTTCTCCCAGGAGCATACTATTGTCTGCTTTCCTGTCAAAATTATGTTAAGCAACAATAATAAAAAATAAGCCTCACAATCTTCCAAACCTATTCTCGGTTGGTTGCTCTTAAGGAATGTGACCTATGACCTCTGCTCTGGGACACTGCAGTTTCTGTTTCTCACACATCTAGGTAAGATCTGCTCAAACGGTAAAGGAGGAGCTGCATGTTTTTCATGTGCTGAATTCCCTTTACCACCCGATTTAATTTATATCAAAGAACGTGTATTTCCTCCTCCTCCTCTTCTTTTTTATTTTTATTTTTTGTGTGGTACTGGAGATTAAACCCAGAGGTGCTCTACCTCTGGACTACACCCCAGCCCTATTTTATTTTTCATTTTGAAACAGGGTCTCCCTAAAGTTACTGCGTGCTGGCCTTGAACCTGAGATCCTCCTGTCTCAAGCCTCCCAAGTACTAGGATTACAAGTGTGCGCCACCACTCCCGGCTTATTGCTTCCTCTTCTAAAAGTAACTAACTCCATTTCAGTTTACCTTGCAGTTTGGTTTAATATTTATTATTTATTATTTTGAAGGTCTTCTTTATAATTACCCATCAGATTCTTAGTTTTACTTTTGTAAACTTTGAAATCTGTGACTTTAAGTTATTATTCCTTTATCCATTGCAAATGTTTAATCTAGTGGAGCTTCAAAATACTTAAATCTACTGGATTTAGGTGTTTAATCTACCTGAGCTTCAGAGTACTTAAATTGATGAAGATAGTATGTGTAATAGTGGCCTGAATCTACTATCACAAGTCCACGTTTGAAATATTCTGAATGAAGTTAAAGGGAGTGTGATTTGATCTGTGTATCTTACCTCTTCAGGCCAAGAGCTACAGGATATTGTGAGAAAGGGGTACAGGTACCCATTCACCTCTTCTGTCTGGAAAACTTCCCCTGACTCCTTTGCATAGTTGTCAAATTCTACTTATCCTTCAAGCATCGTGGTACATTGGTAACACTGATTATATGTTCTGTAAGCTTTTTACATTGATGCACAGTGAAAAGGTTCTTTCATGCAATGTTTCTTTAAATATGGGAAGCTTTAAATGGACATTTGGGACCCTCCTTTCAATAACGCTTTGAGGAGACTTTTCCCAAATTGCTCCTGTCAGAGAACCCAGACCTGTGTTAAAAGAGAGGAGTACAAAGCAATTGATGTCAATGACAAAAAATATGAACTTTAGTGAAATCACTGTATTGTTCCCCAACAAAAAAAGGAAGCTGTTATTTTGAAGGCCTCTTCCAGAGACTGAGCTGCCATTTGGCTGAACGTCCAGGCCTTGCTGTGAGTGGATCTCTGCCCATAAAATGAAATCTCTTTGTTGCTTGTGGTTATAAGTTTTTGTCCTTTCATAATAAATCTAGGCCAAAGACATTTCTTTACTGTAAATTTGTCTCCTCTGAAGTGCTCGTAAACAGTATCTGCTTCCATTACCTGTGGTCGGACCAAGTTTGAGCATTTTGTAGAGTAAGCATATGCACTAAGAATCAATATGTGTTTTATTAGCAGCAAGAGACTCATTGGATTGATTTTTTTCTTTTTACCTTTATGGGCAATTGCTATAAAAAGGTAAATTAAAAAGTTAACCATCTGCTACCTCACTTTTCATTTAAAATCTTTTATTTGATTACTCTTTCCAGGTAATCAATGCTTTCTATTTTGCTATTATGCTGCCTAGTGAATGAAGGTGGTTTTAATTTATAGCTTTTATTTATCTAACGGTATTGTCAGAGTCACAATCTTTATGCATCCTATTAGTAGTCTGGAAAATATTTCTTACTACATTGAAACAGAGCAAAATTCAATTTAGAAATATAATTTCCTGCCATGGAGACACTTGATAACAGGGGGGAGATTAATGGAGCCCAGTGACAGAAACTTGATTTAAAGCAGGAGATTAATACTGCTTTATCAGCCTACACTGCAAGTGAATTGGCTCCAAAAGAAAAAAATCTGTTTGAAGTTGCTGACTTGTCTGCTTGTCGGTTGGAGAGAGGTCTCTGGACATTTATTTTGTTATTGCCGAGTATTTGCCGCATGCTTGTCTATTTGACAACATAGGAACAAACCTGCGCACAACACCAGACTTGCTTATTTTACAGTAGTAACATGTTTCTTATTATTCCCTTTGATCCCACAGGAAGTTTGACTGCTATGGAGGTCAGCTTCTGACTTAAGGGGATTATGTGCAGTAAATCATGTCAAAATTAATGAATAGAATTGCGCTGACACTCCAGTTTGGTTGGATTTAAGTAAAATGTTTAAATGGTATTTTTAATTGCAAAACTCCTGTCCCTAAGTCCCATTATAAATATTTTTTCTATCCTTTACAGAAGTCATTAAATTCTTTTCCTAACTATAGAATTGTGAATCTTCCTGAAGAATTTAAAGCAAATCTGAAGATTACCTTAGAAGGTTGAAATACCCACTGTAAATGTTCTGAAACAAAATCTAGAGCTTGCTGAACTGTTAGAAATGAGTGCTAAAGGAAGCGGGTCCAAATTTTGATTTTGGTTTTGATTCTTAGGAAATGAAAGTGTTCATATTGCTGGAATTAAATTTTTTGAACTTACTCTTGAGCTATGTGAATAATTGCTAAACTTTGAATTTGTTTAAGAAATTCCTCCTGGAAAATAAAGAAGAAATAGAATGAGTTTCTTACTTGCTGGGCTTACAATAATGGCTACATTTTTTTAAGCTTGAATTGAAAGTATGAAAAAAATTTAAAAAATTAAAAATCTTAAATTGTAAAATTAGTAACTACAGACAAATTAGTTACTATATTACTGAAGAAAAGAGATATGTTTAACAACTTTTACTTGTTTTTACTGAATGAAATTTTATAGAAATGAACTGACAAAATGAACTGCCTTAATTTTATTAAGTTCTGTAAGAAAATATTTTGTCAGAAATCAGAATATCTGGATTGTTGTGCAAGGTCATTTAACAACCCTCTGTGTTCTTAGGGTAATTTTTAAACCACTTTCTGTTTCTAAGAATGCTGAATAGTAATAGTAAATGTAGGTCTTACTATTTCACATGGTTATTGAGAATATCAAATTAGGTGATTTTTGCAAAATGTTTAGACATGTAAAGTATTCTGGTAATATAATCAATTTTACCTAAGATAATATTAGTACATATAGACTACTTTAAATATTTTGCATTTAGGATTGATTATCTTGGGAAGATGCATACTTTCACAGAGGTCTACCTTAATATTGTATTGATGTCACTGAGACTCATTATTTCTTGGGATTGATACACCAAATAATGCTACATCTTTAAAAATATACAAAGAAAAAATGGGCTGTAGTGCATTTCTTTTTGGAACTAAATACATGGAATAATGTCCTCCCAGTACTTGGGAGGCTGAGATAGGAGGATTGCAGGTTCAAGACCAGCCTCAGCAACTTAGCAATGACTCTCAGCAAACTAGTGAGACTCTGTTTAGAAAAATAGAAAAATAAAAAAAGGGCTGGGGGTGTAGCTCAGAGGTAGAATGTCTCTGGGTTCAATCTCTAGTAACACACACACACACACACACACACACACACACACACACACACACTAAAGAACTTTAGAGCCACTTTGATTTGTTCACTGTAGGCTCTCAATACATTAAAAAATGGTTGATGTGAAGCCGGGCGTGGTGGCGCACGCTTGTAATCCCAGTACTTTGGGAGGCGGAGACC
>PVJS01046984.1:0-15615 GCA_004027185.1 Glis glis
CACAGGTGCACGCACACACGCATCGCACATACACCTACCTGTCCATGCACACCTGCGCTTGCACACACTCACGCAGGTGCACGCACACACGCATCGCACATACACCTACCTGTCCATGCACACCTGCGCTCGCACACGCTCACACAGGTGCACGCACACACGCATCGCACATACACCTACCTATCCATGCACACCTGTGCTTGCACACACTCACACAGGTGCACGCACACATGCATCGCACATACACCTACCTGTCCATGCACACCTGCGCTCGCACACGCTCACACAGGTGCACGCACATACGCATCGCACATACACTGCTCTCCTCTCTTGGCTGGGTCCGAGAGCTCCTGATTTGAACTCTAGGGATGGAATCAATTAGAATTATTTTTAAAACCTCATCTGTTTTGATTTAACAGGAAGCTTCTGTTCTATGAAAGGCAACATTAGTCGATGAAAAAATCAAAGGCCCTAGATTTCAGAGCTCGGCTGTCAATGGGGGCTGAGCAGAGGCTCCCAGACCCCACGGACCTCCCAGGCCCAGCCCCCGTTCACGCAGGTCTCTGTCCCTAGAGGGTCCCTGTCCCCAGGGAGCTCTGGGAGGAGAGGCGTGTCTGTCCCAAGCCAGGGGTCCCTGACTGCTGGCCCTGAGCACTGGGCCCCCCTCCCGGGGGCTGGAGTCACCAGCATCTGCTTCATCTTCCCCAGCTCCTGCCCAGCTTGAAGACGACATGATTCATCTGATTTCTATCTGTGGCTCCGGAGTCCAACCCAACACCTGGCACAAAAAAGTCACTAGATGAAATTTTTTGGGGGAAAAATGAGTGATGATCGAATAATACATGAATATATGATTTCACTGCAATAATAACAATAGCACCTAATATTTACTGTGCCGCTTTCCATATGCCATTTTAAGTGGTTTTTATACACTGACTTGAGTCTTCATTATGCCACAGAGTAGGCTTACGCTCTTATTCAACCTCACTTTGCAGATGGGGAAACTGAGGCATGGGAAGATTAATAGCTTGCTCACAGTCACATATAACAAGCACAGTAATCAGGATTCCATCCCAGCAGTAGGACCCCAGGGCAGCATTCATAGCCCTGATGTGTGTCATTCATTCATTCATTCATCATTCATCATTCATTAGTCACCGGCCACCAACTTTGCACCTGGCCCTTGGCTGAGCTCTACAAATTCCCCGATGGATTAGGCCCACGTTCCACAAGGAGGTTGCAGTCGAGGGAAGGAATAAGAGACAGAAATGGGTCATTAATGTTCGGCAGAGGTCAGCATAGTCAACCTACTCTGGTCAGGTCAGGGGGACTTCTTGGAAGAAGTGTCTCCTGACTGGGTTGGCAAGATATGAGGGGGGTGGGGCAAGAACATTGTAGGCAGAGGAACAACATGTGCAAAAGCATACAGGTAAATAAGCATGGCACATTCGAGAATAACAAGCATTTGGGAAGAGAGAATAGAAGGGGTCACAATTAGAAATGGCAAGAGAAGAGACCATCAGAGCCAGGCCAGGGGAGGCGGCAGCGTAGTCTACAGAGGAGCTGAGACATTATCCCAGAGGTGTAGGATCTGTGGAGGGGCTTGTGGCTCTCCCTATTGATTGCACAATGTAGTGAATTAATGCAAAAAGATGAGAAAGAGGGAAGGCACTTTGTATAGCCAAGATTACCTGCACACATCCGCCATGAACACATGCTACACACCCAGGTAGCACCAGAGGCAGGAACACAGGCGGTGACTTTAAACAGACTGGATTTGATTCTGATCTCTTCCAACTGAGGGTTGCACCGGGAGCCTAGAGGCATGTCCCCAGCCACCAGTCCCCTAAACGCTTCCATCCTCACCTGCTGAGGAGGCCAGCCCACACACGGAGTTCAGTGTGGGGACTGATGAACATGCCCAAGGTTAGGCTCAGCAGCCATGCCATGGGCCAAGGCCCACACCCCAAAAGGTGCTGATGGTTGAGATGTGGGGGGCACAGGCTTGGACATGAAGAACTGGTTTTCCAGAAAGCTCAGTGAGCCGTGAGCCTGAGCATTCACAATCTGGAAGAAGAACTTGCAGACAAGACCAGATGGGACCATGTTCTGAGATGTGACCTCAAGGCCAGGACCTGGACCAGGTCACTCCTTAGGGCCCCTCCTGTGCAGTCTGCAGGGCCCTGCTCCATCTTCCTTCGTGTCTCTCTGGCTCCAGCCTTCTCCCCAAAATGCCAAACTCCTCTTCTCCAGATAATGATTCTACTATTATTCTCTGCATGTGATTTCAACATTCGACATCACGGATAGTAACAGAAAGAGCTGGTTTTGTCATCAGAAGTCTCGATTCCAATCTTGACTCCATCGCCATCGGCACCAAACACTCACCATGTTTCCCTACCATGCTAATTCAGTTTCCTCTCCTGGGAGCCTCGCTTTCCTCTTTCATGAACTGGAATTAGTGCTACTCGCCTCACAGAGTGAAGACTAAACAATACAGAATCCAGGACAGCAAAGGAAAGTGAGCGACCTTTCCTATTCTCTGTTCTATCCTCCCATCTCCCCAGAGAGTCTCTGTCCCACCCTCAATATCTGATCATCCAGCCTGCCTTCAGCCAAGAATCCCTGTCATCCCCATGTTTCCTCCTAGTAATTTTCCTTCAACTGCCCCACCCTGATCCTTGGCTGTGACTCCGCACTGGTCCTTATAGTCAGAACTGAGCCCGATTTCTCTCTCCTTCTGCAGAACCCCCATTGTAGTAGTCTTGCTTCCTCACCATCTTCAACAAGTGTCATGAACAATTTTTCTTTAATAGAAACTTCCAGGAACTGACATGTATTTTGAACCAGGGAGGATCTTGTGGGTTTGCCATGAGAAGGCAGAGAGATGCAGTCAGAGTCAGAAGTATCCAGGTGGCCGAAGGACCCCACTGCACTGGGAGATGAAACAGCCCCAGGAAGACTGGCTAGTAAGTCACCAGAGGAGGTGGAGGATCCTGGGCCAGGAGGGAAAAGGAGAGATGCTCTTCCCATCACCAGCGAGCCAGCCGATGGACGCAATGGCATCCTGCCTCTTCAGCACCCCACCACACCCTCCTATCTCCTTTTCTCCTCTCCCTTCCCTCTTTCTTCCCCGCCAGTCCCTGCCACAACCTCCTCGCAGTCTCCTTCTCAGGCAACCACAGGTTCTAGTCTCAGCTCGGCCCCTGACATGCTGTGACTTTAAGAAACTTTCCCGTATTCTCCTTTTGTAAAGGGAAAATAATCGCACCACACGTGCCTGCTTCACAAACCGGTGCACACGCATGAACACACACTTACACACACTCACACACACACACACACACACACACCCTTGATGAATGAGTGGTTTATTGTTTACTCCACTAACACTCACAGGATCTTGACCTTTGAGAAGTCTCCAACACAGTCAATATGCAAGAGGCCCTATCATGGGGTGATGGGTTGAACCATTCTAACAATACTGCTTAATCCGTAGTGGCTGTATGTGAGACGCTGTGCTCAGGGATCTAGATACCTCACTCTTAAAAGTGAGACAACACCAATTATCTCATCAAAGAATGGGGGGATTTCATTTGATACTACAGAGTTTGTAAATTAATTTGGGGGAGAATTAACAGTGATACCATCCATCACTATGATGTTTCTATTCTTATATCACTTTGTGTGTGTGTGTGTGTGTGTGTGTGTGTGTGGTACTGGGGATTGAGCCCAAGGACATTCTACCTCTGAGCTATACTCCCAGGCCTTTTTATTTTTTGTTTTGAAACAGGGTCTCACCAGGTTGCTGAGACTGTCCTTGAACCTGCGATCCTCCTGCCTCAGCCTCCCACGTACTGGGATTACAGGAGTGTGCCACCACACCCGGCTGTGTTTCTATTCTTTAAGATCATTTTTTATGGTCTTTTACAAAGATTTTATATTTTCTTCATAAAGTGTGTGTGTGAGTGTGTGTGTGTGTCTGTGTGTGTGTCTGTGTGTGTCTGTGTTTGTTTTCTAGGGATCAAGCCCAGGGCCTCAAAGGGCTATCACTGAGCTACACCCTCAGTCCCCTAAATTCTTAATAAGTTAATTCCTAGATACTATATAGTTTCTGCTGCTATTGTTTAAAAAAATTACCACACTCTATTTTTTGGTCAGTTGTTGTTGTAGAAAGTAACATGATATTTTATTTGAGGTCAGACAGTGTAGAAAATAAGAAAATAAACATCCACATACCCACCATCCTGATTAGGAAAAAATTACATTTCTCTCTATATATACATATAATTTGTAATTTTTAGATATATATGTTCAACGATATATATATAGTTGAAGACCTCTGAAAACCTCTCCCAGCCCCATTCCTGTCCTTCCCCACTAGAGGAAATCACACCCCCTGGTATGATGTATCCTTTCCACTCATATATTTATGCTCTTATTATAGTCTTCCACATATTGTATAGTACCTTTTGCATGTTCTTTTTAGTTTATATAAACAAAACATTATATAGTGTCATTTTGCCTG
Source organism: Glis glis (assembly GCA_004027185.1). Lineage (NCBI taxonomy): Eukaryota > Metazoa > Chordata > Mammalia > Rodentia > Gliridae > Glis > Glis glis. The sequence continues at coordinate 4,529 of PVJS01046984.1, forward strand.
CCTTTAAACTTCATATAAATGCTATCATACTATATATTCTTCTGCATTTCTTTTTTACTTTTTCAAACAATATTGTAAGGAAGATTCCTGTGTGTTCCTCCTTGTATGAAAATTCCATATATCCATGAAAGGTATGTGTGTGTGTGGGGGGGTGTGAGTGTGTGTGTGTGATCAGATATTACCAGCTTGCTCTCCAGTGTCGTTTTACAAATTATACTCCATTTGTAATGTTTGAGAGCTCCCATTGCTCCATAGTCTCAAGACATAAAATCATTAGACTTTCACATTTTTGCAAATCTGATACGTGCATAATATAATCTTAGTGTGATTTTAGTTTTATTTTCATTCACTAGTACTGCGGCTAAGCACTGTTTCAAATATGTATTAGCCATTGGGTTTTCTCTTTTGTGAGTTGGCTCTTGATATATAGGGTTTTTTCCATTATCCAACTGAGTTGCTGGTCTGGTCTTTTTATATTTTCTGGATACTAAGCACTTTTTTTGTTCTATGTGTGCCAATATATCCTTCTAGTCTGTAACTTATCTTTTTCCAGTGTTTATTGTGTTTTTGATACAATATAAATGTTTAAATTTTAATGTAGTCAAATCTATCCATCTTTTCCATCCTTGTTTGTGTTTTTTATGAATTGTTTAAAAGAATCTTTCATAACCTAAGGTCATAAAGCCATTCTCCTATATATTCTTCTGAAAGTGTCAGGTTTTTGCTTTTCATATTAATTCTAGAATTAATTTTTGTGCAGAGTGAGAGTTGGTCTAATTTTACTTTTTCCATATGGATAACAGTTGTCCCAGAACAATTTACTGAGTTGTCCATCATTTGCCATTTGTTTAGAAAGTCACCTCTGTTCTGCTAAAGGTCTCCATGTAAGTAATGGTCTGTTTCTAGGCTCTCTACCCTGGCCTGTTGCTCTGTTTATCTAATCCTATGCCAAGTATTGCTTTTTTTTACTTATGAAATTTTAAAAAATAAAGCACTTAATTATATGAATAAGCCATAATTCACATAAGGCAAAATAAAAAGGTATAAAAATAAAGTGTCCCACCCACACCCATTCTTCATCCTACTTCTGAACAGATAAACAGAGATCTTTATGTATATTCAAGCAAATATAAAGATAAATTCTTCCCTCCATCTTTTTACACAAGTAGTATTATACATTTGCACTAGATTTCTTCACCTAACGGTATATTCTGGAGATCTTTTCATGTCAGGACATTGAGTGCTTTCTCATTCTTTTGTACAGATTTGTGATTTTCTTTTATGTTGAAATAATATATGTACCATAGTTTGTTTAACCATTCCCCTATTGATGGATATTTAGACTGGTTCCAATCTTAACTATTAGGTAGCTCTCTGCATATGTCACTTCCATTATGTACAGATCTAACTTTAAAGCAAATTCTTAAAGTGGAATTGTTAGATCAGAATATACATTTATATATATTCAAATGACAAATACATATATTTCAATAGGTGTTTGCCAGATTGCCCTCCATGGGAACTGTACCAGTTTCTACCCTACCAGCATTGTCTCCTTAGTCTTGCCAACAGAGTATGTTTTTGAACTGGAATTTTTTTATTTTTTATCATCAGAAAGGTGGAAAATGGTATCTTGATGCCGTTTTAATCTGCATTTCTATTCTTATGAGTGAGGTAGAACCTTTTTCTATGAACCACTTGTTGTTTGCCTATTTTTCTATTGAGCTCTTGGTTCTTTATCTTGTTGATTTCTAGAGCCACTTTATAAATTAGGAAAAAGAACTTTTTGATGAAATATGAGTATCAAATACTATATCCCAATTAGTTATCTTTTAACTTTGTATTTTGTCATAAAGATTTATTTAATGTGGTTTAAATTTTCTACTTGATTCTTTAATGCCTTCTCTATTTTGAGTCATAATTTGAAAGATCTTGACTATTCCAAGATTATAAAAGGATTTTCTCATGTTTTCTTCTAGCATATTTGTGGCATTATTTTTGCGTTTCAATCTTCTAACCATTTGGAATTTATCCTGGTAGATGGTACTAGGTATAAACCTAACTTTATCTTTTTTCCACATGGCCAACCAGTGACCCCAACTACATTTATTGAACAGTTAATCATTTCTCCCACTGACTTAAGAGGCCAGCTTTTTCATATAATGAACTCCCAAATGTGTATTCTCTTCTATTTCTGGAGTCTCTATTAAGGTTGATTGGGCTGTCTTGCCAATTCCTCGCTGTTCAATTATTGAGATTTTTAATACGTTTTAATATCTGGTCAAGCTAATCCCCTGGTATCTTTTCAGAGTTTTCCTGAATGTTTTTATTTCTTTATTTTTTCACATGAACTTTAGAATCAGCTTGTCTGGTTTAAAAAAAAACTGTTGGCATTTTATTGGGATCACATTAAATTTAGAAATGTACTTAGGGAGAATTGACATCTTTATGATGTTGAGTCTTCCTGGCCAAAAACATGCTCTTTCCATTGCTTCAAGTCTTCTTTTGTGTCCTTTAGAAGTGTTCCAACATTTTCTTTGTATAGGTCTTGCTCCAAAATTTATTGTAGGATATTTATTTTGTTTATTATTGTTATTGTAAATGAGATTTGTTTTTTATTATATTTTTCCAAATTCTAATATTGATACTTGAAAGTAATTGATTCTTGCTTATTAACTTTATATATCCATCTTACTAAATTCCCTTACTATTGGCAATAGTTTTTGCTGTAGGTTCTTTAGGTTTTCCAGGAATATAATCATCGGCAAATAGTGAAAACTTTATGTCCCCTTCCCAGATTTTATCCCCCTGTTATTTTTCTTTCATCTTCTTGCATCATCTAATAGTTTTAGAGCACAGTTATTTGGTCAAATTCTGAACCCACTGACAACAAAACAGGTGGAGGCCAAAATATTGTTTTATAACTGATAAAGTTGAGACATTGGAAAGCATGATCTTATTCGCAAGCAACCAGGCCTGGAACCATGACTTGAACGAGGTCATGGGCTCTGACATAGTATTTTTGTGAGAATGAATTTTCTAAATACTCTGCAGTTTGGGTTTGGATTTACTCTTTGATATTATTTGTTTTTGTTTGTTTTAGTTAGTTTAGAGGAGTCTTTTTGTTTTCTGAACTTAATTTCTAATTTACACTTATTGTAATCAGAAAATATTATTTTTTGTTTATTTGTTTTTGTGGTACTAGGGTTGAACCCAGGGGCATTCTACCTCTAAGCTACACCCCCAGCCTTATTTTCTTATTTTTTATTTTGAAACAGGGTCTCACTAAGCTGTGGAGTGCCTCACTAGGTTGCTGAGGCTGGCTTCGAACATGCAACCTTCCTGCCTCAGCTTCCCAAGTACTGAGATTACAGGCCTGCACCACCATACCTGGCTATCCATACTATTATTACTTTTTGTAATTTAGCAAAGTTTTCTATATGGTCTAGTATGAATTTTCATGAATATTTTATGGGCAACTGGTTTTAGAATATAGATCTCAAAATTATATTTGTCCTTCTCTGCCCTTAGCTATTTCTTACCCACTTGCCGTATTGTATACTAAGATTGCTGAATTAAGCTTCCATTACTAGTGTATTTATGGTTTATTTCCCCTTATATCTCCTGTGCTTTGGGTTTTATGAATGTTGATGCTATATCATTTTGCGCCTAGATGCTTATAACGTTATGGGCAATGATTGCTGGTATTCACGCTTGGGTGAATACCACGTTAGTCTTTTCTAACCAGTAGAATAGGGCAGAAATCATGGATATATTACATCTGAGATTACATGATAAAAGATACCATAACTTTCACCCTGGGCTCTTGTTCGCTCTACCACCCCCTCCCAGCCTGATGAGTGAGCAAGGAGGGGAATCTGCCGGTCCCGATCTCAGGGAAGTCTTAGCCCACAGCAGCCCAAGCAGCTGTGCTTCAGCTTCAAACCCTAAGCCAGCCACAGCATCCAGCTAAGCTTCATCAGGATTCCTGATCCCCAGACCTGCATGAGGTAACAAATGTTCATTGTTCTAAACTGCTAAGTTTGAGGGCAATTTGACAGGCAGCACTAGATAACTAATAAACGTGTCCATTGTAAATTATGACCTTCACATGATAATGTGCCTGCCTTTGACTCATGTAATGCTTTTTAAATATCCTTTTTTGGGGGGCGTTTACTGGAGGTTGAATCCAGAGGCATTCTACCATTCCAATCCAGAGGAATGGAACCCAGGGGCATTCTACCTGCAATTTACACCCCTAGCCCTATTTTTTTCTTTATTTTGAAACAGGGTCTCAGTTACAGAGGGCCTCACTAAGTAGCTGAGGCTGGCCACGAACCTGTGATCCTCCTGTCTTAGCCTCCCAAGTACTGGGAATACAAGCGTGCACCACCACGCCTAGCTTATTTTTGAAACAGGGGCCCGCTAAGTTGCTAAGGGGCTCGCTAAGTTGCTGAAGCTGGCCTTGAACCTGTGATCTTCCCATCTCAGCCTCCCAAGTACTGGGATTACAAGTGTGTGCCCAGCTTCATGTAATACTTTTTGAAGAGAAGTCCACTTGGTCTGATAATAACTTCTACTTCCTTTGTGTCTGCATTGGGCTGATAGACCTTGGCCAACAGCCCTAGGTTATTTTCAACTATCGGAATGTCTTTGCTTTAGGTGTGTCCCTTTTATACTACATAGAATTTATTCTTTCTCTTTTAGTAGATGATTTTAGTCTATTCACATTTATTGATATGACTGATGTGTTTGGTCATGGTTTCCACATCTTTTTTAGTTAAATTATTTTCTCAGGTTCTTTGCTGAGCTTTGTTATTTTTGTGAAGTGATTTTGATGGTTAGAAAAATTGTATTTTTGTTCTGGTGGCTATATTCAAATTATAACTTTATATAACTTAGATAGTATCTAATAGTTCTTGCCTATGAACAATGATAAGGTGTTGTACTTCTCCTCCTTTCCCTTCCTTTCCTCCACTCTCAATTTCTGTCATTAATAATGCCTTTTTAGCATATACCTCTGTACTGTTAAATGGGCATATACTTCAATTGCTTAGTTTGAAAGCTTTAAAAAATATGCATTTATTCTCTTATGAATGTTGAAGAACATCACTCTACCTCCAGTCTTCTTCATCCTGTTCTTCTCACCACTTATATCCGTTGTATAATTTCTATACTTTAAAGCATAATTTATTTTCTGCTTTTCAACCAAATTCTCACACTGTTTTTAGTTTTTGTCTTTTCTCTGCAGTTTCCCTAATGAATTGTTTATTGATCATCTTGGAATCATGTATGTTCACAATTGCTTGTGTATGGCCTTTATAATTGAAGGACTCTTGATTGAAGGGCAGTTGGACTGGATATAAAAGCCTCTGGTCTCATTCTTTTCATGAGGACCTTATAAAAGGTAAATCCACTAATAACATTAAAAGTTAATTTCAAGGCAGGCATGGTGGTACACACCTGTAATCCTAGTACTTGGAAGACTGAGACAGGAGACTCACAGGATCATAAACAGCCTCAGCAACTTAGTGAGATCCCGTTTCAAAAAAAAAAAAAGGCTGGGGGTGTTAGGTCGGAGGTAGAATGCCCCTGAGATTAATCCCCAGTACCACAAAAAAATTAATTTCAATAAATCTAAGGCTATTCTTATTTTTTTTCCTCTTAACCTGAGGAAAAACTTAACCTGACCCAAACTTACCTGAGTTACCACAAGACTTTTTATCTTTAGAGTAGAATAAATTTACTAGGCTAGGTCTTGGAATTACCATGAATAGAAAATAGAGTCAAGTCTGCCTTATTTCATAAAAAGTATTTGTGAGTTAACCCTTATTTTTTTTTTTTTGCAGTACTGGGGATTGAACCCAGGGGCATTTTACCTCTGAGCTACACCCCCAGACCTATTTTTTATTCTTTATCTTGAAACAGGGTCTCACTAAGTAGCAGAGGGCCTCACTAAGTAGCTGAGGTTGGCCGCGAACCCGGATCCTCCTGTCTCAGCCTCCCAAGTACTGGGATTACAAGCGTGCACCACCATGCCTGGCTGAGTTAACCCTTTAAACATTTATTCTGTACAATTATTTTGGCTAACTGCTTTGGGGACTCCAAAAGTGCACAAGTTGGATCTTTATTATCCATTTTCTATATTAATCACTTTCTCTCTCGTCCTTCTTAAAAATACCATTCTGTTTCATTTTGCTCACTTGTCTCATTTCTATTCTCTTGGTAACTTACTGTGTTCTTCTCCTTTGCACTCTCACAAGCCATCTTCATCTCTGGATAGTTTTCTTTTTTTCTAGTCCTTTCTTGGATTTTGTCACCTCCTATATTATTTCCTCTTGTGATCTTTCCCTCTCTTTCCTGGATTCTTTCATCTTTGCTTTGTTGTCTTACTTCATTGAGGCAACTGATTCACAAAGATTTTTAAAATTCATGATAAAATGGTCCCAATTTCATCTGCTCTGTGGCAACTTTTCTCTGGGGAGGAGTCTTTGCCCATTTAACAAACCTCTGAATATTGCCTTCCTTCTTTCCTACCTTTGTATACAAAAGTATCTCTGAATTGAGGTTTCTTATAGTAGCTTTGCTTGATGCTCCATTATATCCTTATTATTACTACCTGTAATAGCATTAAAGATCCTTGCTAGCCTGAATGAGTTGGGTTTGGTTTTCCTGGACTCTTCATTGACAGATAGGAGGATGTTTTGGTTGGGGGAAGACAGAATTCTACACTTGCTGGTTTTTAGAACTAGGTTCTCTTCTCTGCTCCTTCAGATACAAATTGCCTCTGCAAAGGGGTTCTTACTTGAGATTCTTGGCATAGTTCTACCTCCTCAGCTTCTCTCAACCAAGTCTGGTTTAGGAAGGCTTTTCCCTTTAGCCCATTTCACTTTAGTTATTGCACCTGCTTTTGAAAATGGTAACTATTAGCTTCCACATCTCTGGATATGCCCTTTACCTTTTAGGAAGGAGAAAAAAATGTGTGTGTGTGTGTGTGTGTGTGTGTGTGTGTGTGTGTGTGTATCACACATACATACATACTGGGGATTGAACCCAGGGATGTCCTACCTCTGAGCGACACCCCCAGCCTGAATTTATTTTTTATTTTGAAACATGGTCTTGCTAAATTGCAGAAGGTCTTGCTAAGTTGCTGAGGCTGACTTTGAACCTGCGATCCTCCTGTCTCAGCCCCCCAAATATTGGGATTCCAGGAGTGCGCCACCATGCCTGACTTAAGAAGGATATTTTTGCCTTTCTATCTCATAAAAAATCTTTCTCGGAGCTTCATTCTCTTAATTTCCTCCTATTTGTTTTCTTCCTAATTTCAATTTCTTTGGACTGTTCTTATACATATTTGGGGATCTTAGATAATACCTATTCTCAAGTTTTACTAAAAATGGAGTTAATTTTTTCATTCTTTTTGTTGCTTTTGGATGATTTTTAAGACAAGGAGAAAAATGCGGATTTATATAACCATATCTATTCCAGATGTACACAATGTCTTAATTACACTGATTTTTAGGTATGTTTTTTTGCTAGTGCAAATCTAACCACCTTGTTCTTTTTCTTCTTTTCTTAACTGTTACTGAAACTTAACTCTTCCATAAATTTTAGAATAAGCTTTTAAAATTACACACACACACACACACACACACACACACACACACACACACACTGGTATTCCAATTTAATTACAATGAAGTTATTATTAATTTAGAGAAAACCAACACCTTTATAGCATTGACTCTTCCTATCCATTAATATGATACCTCTTCATTTATTTGGATCTTCTTTAATACCTTAAAAATGTTATCCCTTTCTTATGAAAAGTCTCTGACCTATTTTGCTATATTTATTTCTAAGTACCTTACGTTTTCTGTTTGTATTATAAATGCTATTTTCCATTTTAAATAATTTTTGTAGTGTATAGAAACACAATTTTTGTGTATTGATTTTGGGGGGTACTGGAGGTTGAATCCAGGGATGTTCTGCCACTGAGCTATACCCCCAGTTCTATTTTATTGTTTATTTTGAAACAGGATCTTGCTAAGTTGCTAAGGAACCTAGCTCAGTTGCTAAGGCTGGCCTCAAACCTACCATCCTCCTGCCTCAGCCTCCCACGTACTAGGATTACAGGTGTGTATCACCACACCGGCTTATTGATCTTATTTACATCAAGGAAATTTGCTGAACTTTTATTCATGTTAGTAGTTTATAGATGTTCTTAGATTTCCACATAGATGATTACATCCTGTGATAATCAATCATGGTCTGGTTTATGTTTATATCTTGCCTGGGGGTAGCCACACATGCTACATGCTTCCCGCATCATCCACAAGCACACACATGTTGCACATGCATGCTCACTTGCACGGATTCACATTGACCCACAGATGCACAATCAACACACACTTTCACACACATTCACCTCAAGTCTTCTTTCTAACTCTTATTTTTCTTTATTTTTATGTTACCTGTATTATTTCTGCTTTTTTACAAGTTACCCTTAAAATTTTTGCATGCGTAGCCAGACGCGGTGGCACATGACTGTAATCCAAGTACTTGGGAGGCTGAGACAGGAAGATCACAGGTTCGAGACCAGCCTCAGCCACTTATCAAGACTCTGTTACAAAATAAAAAGGGGGGGGCTGAGGGTATAGTTTGAAGGTAGAATGCCCCTGGGCTCAATTCTCAGTACCAAAAGAGCAAAAAATTTTTTTTTCTTTTACATGCTTGCTTAATTAAATAAAAATTAAACAAAGACTTAGACATGCTTCAACTTAAAATTGTCATGGTATTATTCTCCAGTATTTTAGTTCTACCTTGATTTTTGCCCTTCTAACCAGTCCTCATTCTTAACATTATATGATTATTATTGATAGTCAGTGTTTGTTTACTTATATCCTCTTATTCACTTTTCTTCACCCAGCGTTCCTTTTTGCAGTACATCCCATCATTCATCCCTTCTTTCTTCTTCGGAAACACACCCTTCAGCAGCTCCTGCAGAGAAGTTTTTTGGTGATAAACTCTCTCCTATCCAGGGCCTCCCTTTGTTTCTCCTCTACAATTACTTGGACCTGCTTCATGTTCCAATGTCTCTTTGAGGACACTTATTATGCTAATTTTATTCTTTGTGTGTGATTTTATTGGTGCATTATAGTCTCATAACACAATGAAATTCAAGTTGACTATAACATACATGCACACAGCACGTGGTGCACCCCCACACCTACCCTCCCCCAACCCCAATACAGAGTACTGAGACTGACGTTGGTATATTCTCATGTGTACACATGGTCGACGGTAGTAATTCCATTGATGAACTTCATTCTTCCCCTTCCCCTTCCCTGACTCCACTGAGGCTTCTCCACTATTGTCTGGAGGCCCTTTTATATCCTCATTATTCCCTAGCTTGCGAATATTAGAGAAAACATATGACCCTTCTCTTTCTGTGATTGGCTGATCTCACTTAACATAATGCTCTCCAGGTCCTTCCATTTTCTTGTAAATGATATTATTTTGTTCTTCTTTACTGCTGAGTAGAATTCCATTGTGTGTATTTCCCAAAATTTTGTGATCTATTCATCTGTTGATGGACACCTAGGTCGGTTCCATATTTTGGCTATTGTGAATTGTGCTGCTATGAACATGGGTATGCATAAATTGCTGTAGTTTTCTGGCTTCAATCCCTTTGGAATGATACCCAGTAGTGGTATAGCCAGATCATATGGTGTATCCATTCCCAGTTTTCTGAGGAATCTCCACACGGATCTCCATAGTGGTTGAACTAGCTTGCACTCCTACCAACAGTGCAGGAGAGTTCCTACTTCCCCACATCCTTGCCAACATTTATTGTTGTTTGACAAAATCCAACACCCATTCACGTTAAAAACTCTACAGAAAATCAGAATAGAAGGAACATACCTCAACATCATTAAGTCAATATATTTTTTAAAAAAAACCCAAAGCCAACATCATATTGAACAGGGAAAAACTGCAGGAATTCCCCTTAAAATCAGGAACAAGACAAGGATGCCCACTATCACCACTCCTATTCAATATAGTCCTTGAGACTCTTGCCAGAGCAATAAGACAAGAGAAGGATATCAAAGGAATTCAAATAGGAAAAAAAGAATTAAAATTATCTTTATTTGCAGATGATATGATCCTATATTTAAAAGACCCCCCAAAAAACTCAACCAAAAGTCTGCTAGAGTTGATTAACAAATTCAGCAAAGTAGTGGGATACAAAATCAACCTAAAAAAATCAGTAGCCTTCATATATGTCAACCATGAATCCACTGAGAAAGAAATCCAGAGAACAATTCCATTCACAATAACTTCAAAACCTATCAAATACCTAAGAATAAACCCAACTAAAGAGGTAAATGACCTCTACAATGGAAATTATAAAACACTGAAGAAAGAAATTGAAGATATTAGAAGGTGGAAAGATCGCCCCTGCTCTTGGATAGGCAGAATAAATATCATCAAAATGGTCATTCTATTGTGTGTATTTCCCATAATTTTATGATCCATTCATCTGTTGATGGACATCTAGGTTGGTTCCATAATTTGGCCACTGTGAATTGTGCTGCTATGAACATAGGTATGCATATATTACTGTAGTTTTCTAGTTTCAATCCCTTTGGTATGATACCCAGTAGTGGAATAGCCGGATCATATGATGGATCCATTCCCAGTTTTCTGAGGAATCTCCACACTGATCTCCAGAGTGGTTGAACTAGTTTGCAATCCCACCAACAGTGTAGAAGAGTCCCAATTTCCCCACATCCTCGCCAACATTTGTTGTTAAGAAGAACAAAATAACAGCATTTGCAAGAAAATGGAAAGATCTGGAGAGCATTATGTTAAGCGAGATTAGCCAATCACACAAAATGAAGGGTCATATGTTTTCATTAATATGCGCAACTTAGGGAGTAGTGGAGACACAAAAGGGACTCCAATGACAATGGAGAACCCTCAGTGGTGCAAGGGAAGGGGTACAAGGGAAGGGTAAGGGTAATAAAGTAGTGAATCCATGGAATTACTGTCATAAACAATGTGTATATATGAGATTATACCAA
>PVJS01046985.1:0-15612 GCA_004027185.1 Glis glis
CCTCCGCAACTTCATGAGACCCAGTTTCAAAATAAAGTATAAAAAATAGGGCCGGGGGTGTAGCGCGGAGGTAGAACGCCCCTGGGTTCAATCCCCGGTACCGCAAAAAAAAAGTGTCAAAATAAGAGGAGTGTATCATTATTATGCATTAACATTCACCTGTTTATTTTTTCCACGCTAGGTATATGTGTACATACATTTTAAAACATACTCCCATATTAATAAGATTAAAAGGGTTTATTTCTTCTCCTACTTTTACTTTTATGTTATTTTCATTTATGTATGGACACTACCCACTAACAGTTAATCTTAAGTATTCAATAAATATATTTTGAATGAATAAATACAACTTGACTCTCTAGTAATTAGAGCAAAAATTACTAACATATAAAGTACATTCTGGAATGTTTAATGTTTAATGCTCCAAAGTTACAATTGAAGGACAAATTCCACATTAGTACTGTCCAGACCATGGTATTATCACATAGCAACTCATGGGACAATTTACATACAGTATTTTCTCAAATTAAATAAATGTATAATTTAACTTAAACAAATATTCCCTGAGGCAGAAAATGCATTAAATAGATATATTTTGATGTATTATTTGGTCATTTATTTAATCAAATCTATTGCATATGTATCAGGCATAAGCTACAAGCAATTATAAAATGGTCATCTCAAGAAAAATAATCTAGTAGGAGAGGATTCATGGACACATGTAGTTATAACAAAAATTGGAATGTGAACATTTTCATATATTGGACAAATATTTTGTAGATGCTTAGCAACAGAAAAATCCTTTTAGACAGAGAGATAATCATAGGCATTTTTGAAGACAGTATTTGATTGCAGTGAGATCTTATAAAATGGAGAAAGTGGGACATGATTATTGGAAATTACCTTAAAAGAATAATAGGAACAGTGATTAGAATGTATAATGTGTTCTTATAGAATGTGCAGTCTACTTTGGGCTTGAAAATTTTTTTTAAAAAAATCAGAGATCCTAGAGCATCAGCTTCATTCCACAGGTCCCACAGACTATATAGAAATTATGAACAAAGACAGAATGGGTCAGACTGTATTGTAGTTAAGATTTTCTAGCTATTAAGGGGCTTGTTATGCAATCCCTGTGGAAGGTGAAGTCATGAGACTAGACAGGTGTCTGCACGAGGGGAAATAATAAGTGTTACTCTTTTAGTCCCTCACCCAGGCACTTCATGAGTCAAATATTTTTAAGAACCTTTTACTGCTAGGTATACTATTTGCTGCTAGAGATACCAAGGTGAATAAAGAAGTAGAAAATATAAATACAAATCTAAAATGCATGCAGAACACCATGTTCTATTGTAATGCTAAGGAATATTTAAAATCATTGAAGGAGTCATTGACAAAAATAAGGATGCAAGATGAAGAGGTATAGGTGGAGAGTTGGGAGAAGATGTGTTGAGTTATCATTATCATTACCAGGATAATGGAGCAAACATGTCTTCAGAGCTCTTTGTAGGATGTGGTTATTGGGAAGAGATTATACTTAAGCAATAGATGTGTAGGTGTAAAGAAGTGTAGGGGTATATATTTCCTTTATAAAGGAAACAGGTTGATGAAACAAAAGAGGTCATTCTAACAGAGATGACCAGAAGATAAAAAACAGTGAAACACATGAATATTCAAACTATCGCTAAAGTGTCAAGGACTTTATTTACAAACTATTTTTCTGTCAAGTCTACTTTATAAAACTGCACATTTGTCAAGAATTAGTTTCCCCACTTCCATGAAATCTTAAGTTCAATGCCAATAAAGTCCTCAATTGGGGAGGAACCATAGAAATCTCTTTTCTTTCATTTGAAAGGACATTTAAAAGTATGTCTTATCTCTCAATTACAGAACTGCCTACTCTCCAACAACTCATATAATACTAAAGCATCTATGAGCAAAAAATCAGTGATTGGTTGGGGCCACATAAAACTTATTTTTCAGACAACAGGCAATAAAGGAGGGTGCTAAAATTCTCAGGAGAATCCTCTGGTTGTGAAATGGAGTTTATTAATCCTCCAAATATTTCTCAAGGGACAAAGCTCAATGTTCAGTGACAATCAGAGCTATGACTTGCTTACCTTTTACATTTATTCCAATCCACTTTCTTCTTTGAGGAAAGAGAAGTAAATCATAATAAATCTTTACCTTAGAATATTTAACATATTGCTTACTTATTATGTAAAAGTTTTCCACAACGTACAATTCACTCATTGGTATCTCAGAGTTGTTTGTTATAAAACAAATCCTGAGAATTTTTGGATGAACATAAACTAATAGTATGCAGCATTCTTCCCTCAAAACTTTAGAGCAACAATTAAAACTCTATTATGAAAAAACGAATCCATCCATACATATATATATATATATATATATATTTAAAATATGCTGAATTTTGTCAGCACTGTCAGCTCATGTAGAATCAAAATCAGATTATAAAAATAACATAATCAAAAGGGATATTCTCTTGTTCTTAATGAGAATGTTATATATATATATATATATATATATTATTTTTCATATAATTATGTAAAAGGAAACAAAGATAAAGTATATGAGTTGAAGATGGCAGGACTTGTTCTTTGCAATTCATGGATGAGATCCCTGATTTCATCAGTCATGCCAAACAAAATTAAGACATGATAGGCCTGAGTATCAGGAGAAACAAAGTCTATTTCACTATTAACATTTTTTTCTGACTTCACTGGATTTGTTTTCTGACACTTTATAAGCAATCCTCACAACATTTGTTCTTTTTGCAAAAATCTACTTATGAATTTTGGGGAAAAGTAACTGAATAAGCCAAAATTGGCCTTAGCTATACCACAACAAATTAGATGGCATCAACATTTATTTTTTCACACATCTGACATTTAAGAAGTATGGATATGAGTTAAGATAATCAAACATATCAATCTGAAGTTTAGCTTACCAGTGGGGACAGAAGTGGAGTGCTGAAGATCCAATTGACTAGAATCACCAGAGAGTTCAGTAAAACAGGTTGAAGTAAAATCAGAGCTGGAAGCCTGCTCATGTCTGAAGCCTTCAGGAGAAAGATTATCCAGTTCAAATTTCACAGCTGACATTGCAAAATCCTCAAGGAATAATGTAAAGCCAAGTTCACACTACTGAAGTTTTAAAAATCATAGGAAAGGGAAAAAAATCATAGTAGTAAAATCAATAGTAACTCCAGGCTTTCTTGTAATTATTTTCACTTGGAAATCCAGAGGACATAAAACCTGCAGGGTTGTCTCTTGAGTTTTCTGTATACTCGCTTCTCCTAGACAAGCGACTTCAATAGGATAAATGACTTTTAGAGTTGTTTTACTTGAAGATATATTGTGCCTTTAAATCCTAGCAGCTCTCATCCCATCTCAGAGCAGCTGCAGTGAAAATAAAATGGGTTAAGTGAAGACATAGCCAAGGCTGCAGAGAGATGCTTTTAGTAAGTTGGTACTAGAAGTTCTCATTCACATTTCTCTGTGCAAGAGATCAGCTGGGTGGGGCTAAGGCTACCAGGGAGTGCAACTGCATTCCACTGGGCAGTTCATGAGAGGAAGGATTTCATCAAAAGGAAATTATTCCTAAAAGACATTTCCTGGCTCAGAATTATGAAGACTTTAGTCCTGTTGCTTTTTGAAAGATGTCTTTGATTGTGAAGACTGAATGCAATTTAAAAAATGGTTGTTAAATAAAATGTAAAGTGTGATAAATACAAAATGTTGGATTTCACATTATCAGGTGGTCAATAAAAAAGCAAAATGTTACAAATGGTAGTGATTGATGTGGCTTATATAATTTATTAAGAGGTAAAATATCTGTTCCCTTTGAGTACCTGGGTGGAAGTTTGCATTGGTCACCTCCCCCTTCCCAAACTTAGTTTTGGATCTCACTTGTATTCATTTACTGTCCCTTCATCATGATTCCAGTGATAAGCACAAGGCGGTGCCAACTGAAGGTTTGTCGAATTTCAGTTCAGCAAAAGCCATCCTTCTGTTTATAAAGTCAAAGTAGATAAGATTCAATTTAGTTCTTCGATGGTCTGATTTAATGCGTACTTTATTCATTAATCTCATTCTTCATTTAAGTTTATTATTGACTTTGTATTAGGTATTAACTTTGGTATTGAAATACCTGAGCAGCGTCTCTGGAAAGAATTCTAAGCTGCATCCTTTCTGGAGGAGAAATAGAGCTGTGATGGATTAGGGATTTTTATTGTGATTATGGTATTAAATATGACCATAAATGTGCTAAAACATGACAATGCCATACTTAATACATTTTTTACTTTCTTGGATGAGTACTATTTGAGAAAATTATATATATATATGTACACACATATATTTTATATATATACACATATATATTTTTATCATATAAAATGGATCATTCTGGAAAAAAAGTGAAATGTTTTACTCATTATTAGTTATTGTCATTGAGCAAACAAGTAAAGAAAACTGACACTCACCTCCAGAAGTCTTTATACACTGTCACCTGAGCAGGAAAATGACTGTCATTTCAACAGCATGAACAACCAGCAAAATATGCACTGCCAGCCTGGCCACTGGTGCTCTGGGGCAGGCCCGAGATTTCTTGATTAAAAAGGCTAACACGGCTAAGCTCCACTGGTAATTATATGACACTTAGATAAGAAGTAAAAAAGTAGAACAAAAACTATGAAAGGTAATTTAACTTGAGGAAAAGATGACTGATGGAAAGAAAAGGCATCTATAGGGAAATGAACAAATAGTAAAAGGTATAAGCACAGTTTAGAGAAATGGAGTATATTCTAGAAACATTTTGAGTTTCATCCAGCCTCCATAGATTTCAAGTCTTTTGTGAGGTAATTTCCATGACATGCTTTCTAGCAATTTTATCTAGAAGAGTTTTCTGCAAATCTTGGGAAATTCCAGTGTAAACTTTTCCCTCATGTCATCTTCCTGGGTTGCTTCAGGAGGATACCCAGGGTTCCTCCAAATTTACATTCTTAGCATGAAAACAAGATGTTAGAAAACTCCACACCGAAATCTCCTTCCTTTCTTATTAGTCTAGCCGCAAATATTTTTCTCTCAATCTGGATCCATTTGTCTCTGTTACTATGGCAACCATTCACTTCCTAGTAGTTACAGTAAATTCAGGTCCCTAGCCCTTCATTCCTTTCAAAAGTTTAGTTACATCTGTAACACTTCTCCTTCTTGAGCCTACTAAATTTTTATATGATCCATCTTTGGTTGTCTTAACCACCAAACTTACTTCATATTATTTTAAACATAGTTAAACATTGTGAATAATTGTAACTTTAACCAAACCTTAACAATGCATTTTAAAACAAGAATAATAAACTTATTTCTAGCCAGATGTGGTGGCACACACCTGTAATACCAGGTGTTGGGAGGCTGAAATAGGGGCATAGAGGGTTTGAAGCCAGGCTCAGCAACTTGGCAAGGTTCTCAGCAACATAGCAAGACCCTGTTTCCAAATAAAAAATAAAATAGGGGTAGAGATGTAGCTCAGAGGTAGAATTACTCTGGGTTCAATCCCTAGTACCACACACACAAAAATCCTATTTCTCGTAGTTTTTGGTAACTTCACAGGTACTCAAACACAATTCTCATTACCTCACATGCTTTGCTCTCCCACACATTGTGTGAAGCAATTTATTCGACACATATTTGTTATTTTTCTGATTTCAGCATGACTCTGAATCACGTTTATCCATAATGGTTTCTTAGAGGATGCTATTGAAATAACTGAAGAAATTTAAAAAAAAATCTATTGAATGGTAAAACATTAAACTTTCAAAAACTTTGAGATAATTCTGGAATACGTGGTGGAAGTGAGTGCTGAACAGATTGAACAGTGGGCAATTCCAAGAAGAGCTTTACTTGAGTCCATCGTGGAACCACCAGGCCCCACACACACCTCAGTTCATAGCAGGAAAATATGATGGTAGGGCAGGGTGTGCTCCTTTGTTCTTAGGCATTATTTGACTCTGTGTGCTAGGAAAACAAAAGATCAATACAAACAAGTAATTTCCTTAACTGCGTGCCAGGACCAGGCAGAGAAGGGAACATTCCTTAGCTAACTGCAGAGTGCCCCAAGAAGCAGGGAGAATGGTCTTCCCACTAGTGACATTTGGGTGCCACTCAGATGATTCAAATTCTCCTTCTTTCATTCCCACTAGTATTTTCAGCCAAATCCTTGCAATAGGGGTAGAAGCAGAAGCCCAAGCAGTGGGTAAGTCACAGGAGCTTGGTTATTCTAAAGAAAAGCCCTTACAGACTCCCAGGAGCAGCACTTTGCACAGATCAAGGTTTGAGTAAAATGCAGATCATCCTCTGCTAATCTAAGGCATCTCTGCTTCACTTGAGGTTGGAGTTCTGATGGTGTGATGTTCAACTAGGCATTCTGAAAAGAATCACAGGTTCTTACTCATCCTGAGTCATTCGCCATTCCCTTTGTAAAGCCAGACCATGATCCTAGAAAGAGTAAGCACTGGGGAAATAAACACAAATGTCACACTTATATCTATACTGACATAATCAGATGAAAATTAATCAACAAATAGAGGAGAGACAGACAAACATATACAGAGAGAAAGAGGAGAGAGAGAGAGAGAGAGAGAGAGAGAGAGGATTTCAAAGTGAAGTAACAGTATATAAATTAAATTTGTGCAATGACATCAAGTTAACTTCAATGTGTCACAGCAAAAAAACAAAAACAAAAACAAAACAAAAAACCACATTGTTGAACATAAGTAAAAGAACACTTAAAAGCCCAGGAGAATAATAAATAGGTGAATCACTGTTAAAATTAATCATATCAATTGATTAGAAAATTTTCTGAAGAGTTAATTTGATGGGAGGGCCCTTTTTATTTTTTTATTTTGAAACAGGGTCTGGCTAAGTTGCTGAGGGTCTTGCTAAGTTGCTGAGGCTGGCCTTGAACCCAAGGTCCTCCTGTCTCAGCCTCCCAAGTACTGAACTACAGGTATAGACCACCATGTCCAGCTTATATGCAAATTTGACAGAGTTGATAATTTCTTATCTTCAGCATCAAATGGTATGAGAATGTAAAGCAAAGATTATATCTGATTAAGGGAAATCTTGCCTCCATAATTAAAATACTTAGCAACAAGAAAAACAAAAAAATTACAAAATAGGTAAGACTCAAAAATACATACCCAAGTATCATTCTGAAAACTTCAATGAAGGAAGTATTCCAGCTAAAATAGAAAAAAAATCAAACAAATCAGAATAAGGGATTTAAAAAGAATTATAGTAAACGTTAAGCAAAAATAATTTGGTAAAACACTTGTTATGATGAAAACTTGTTGAAATTCTGAAACAATGTCAATAATTAGGAGCGGGATTTAATAATTCAAAAGTTTGGATTATTTGAACAGAATTTAAGATGGAGGAAACTTTATATATCAAGAAAATAAAAAACCAACTAATTAATTAATAGGAAATAGGAAAAAGGTATAAAGAGATAAAAATTTTAACATTTTTTTCTTCCTTCTTTCATTTGCATATATTAGTGTTGATAAGTAGTTGAGTTCTATCATGGTCAGAGATCATCCTTGGTATGATTTCAATTCTTGGACTTTTTTTTTGGCGGTACTGGGAATGGAACCCAGGGGCAGTCAACCTCCGAGCTGCACCCTCAGCCCTATTTTTTATTCTTTATTTTGAAACAGGGTCTCATTAAGTTGTGGAGGGCCTCACTAAGTAGCTGAGGCTGGTCGTGAGCCTGTGATCCTCCTGTCTCAGCCTCCCAAGTTCTGGGATTACAAGCGTGCACCACCAAGCCTGGATAATTCTTGGACTTTAAAAAATTAAAATTGTATATATTTAGGGCACACAACATATATTTTGAAACATGTATTTATTGCGGAATGACTAAATTAAACTAAGTAACATATCCATTGCCTCATATACTTATCATTATTTCTACTTAAATATCTTCCTTGTATGTTATTTTGTTTTCAGTCACGGAATTGATCTCCTATATTGCAACACATTTGGGTTTCTAAAAGAGCTTCTTGTTTTTTAAATATCTCGTTTGTCACTTTTTTATTTGATCTAGGTCAGTTGACATTTCTAAGTTTGTTAAATCTTATTAATTAAGATATATAAGATATAAATAAGAAGTATAACAGATCCTGGCAGGGGAAGAGATTGATATTTATAAAATCATAGTTCTCACAGTTAAGCTCATATGTCTTTGGATAATGTATGTTCTGCATTTTTGTCAACTAAAAATTTTAGTTCTATGACAAACATCCATGGAAATTAGCTAATTTGCCTAAACTTCCAGAATGAGTTATACAAAAAGTGAAGACAAACACCAAATCCTGAGGATTTTAGTGTATTTATTGCCAGAAAAAAAAATCACTTGGAGTACTAAAATAGACTTATTTTACATGGTAATTAATGTGATCTTATTGAATATTATTTTATCTTATCATGGCCTTTGATCCTTAAATTATTGATTCGTCATTTTAACGTACCTGGAATAGTTTCTAGATTTAATTATATAAAATACCTCACATATAACAGATTGAATTGAAATCTCTCAAAACCTTATACTCAATCAAATTGATTATTCATCCAAAGACATTTATACAATTTCAACACCTACTTATAAAGGAAAAAATGTTTCTATAACATGACATTTGCATTTCACACAGGTAATATATACTTCCAAGCCTTGTATATCAGCTAAGTTTCTCAGATGAGCTTACAAAAATCTGCTTATAGAAAACAACCCACAAACTTGTGTGTATTTGAAAACTCTTCTTCCAGTTGGAAATATTGAACTTAGTGCAAGTTTCATTAGAAATAATGGAAAAGTTATTTTAATGCATTAGCTACACATCTATCACCTATAAACTTTAGCCACAAAAGACTTTTTTGTTCGACCACCCCTGCACTTATCACATTATGCAACTATTAGCCTAAACCAAATATGCATTCTAGTACAGGAAAGATAATTATATGGGCGTTCTTAAAAATTTGCTTTAGTGCCAAGCAAATAGGTACTTAACAGAAAGTCCCAGGACAAAGGCATGATTATATTTTTCAAGATTATAAAGGCTTCATAAAACAAATTTTCAAGGATAAAATTTAAAGGGAGCATCCATTTTTCTTGTAATAGGGCAGAGGTAACTGTGTCCACTTATGAAACAGATGTTCAATTGCGTGTGATAGAAAGCCTTACTATTCTGACTTAGCTTTGGGATTTACATGGTTAAGAATAAATATACCTCCTAAAATCCCTGGATTCAAGACATTAGAAGTTATATTTTAGTTAAGAACTTAAGTTGTCTATCTGAGTACAGTTACTAAGATAGTTGAAAGTATAATACAAAAACCAACGGGGCTCTGATTGTAATGGTATGAAAAACTGTCCTTATAAAGCTATAGACTTGGAGAATAGATATTTTATACTAAACCATATTGTTATGCTCTAGAATAAGGGCTTGAAACCAATTAAAATTTTTCATTTTCTGAATTTTCATTCAAAATGTTTAGAAAGGCAGCACACTGTAATGGAAAAATCATATAAAGCTAGATTCAAAATCATATAAATCTAAATTCAAATCCTGGTTTGGAGTCCCAGAAAGTGAAGGGTCATATGTTTTCTTTCATATGTGGAAGCAAGGGAGTAATCTGGATACAAGAGGTACCTTAGATAATGGAGGAGAAACCCCAGTGAAGCAATGGAGGTGGTGTAGGGAGGATGAATTAATGAAGGAACCACTTCCACAGATGTTGTATACATATGTGAAATTATCAGTGCCAATCTCATTATCATGTGTAGGGGAGATAGGGAGTGGGGAGGGAGCCAGTGGGGAGCTCACCAAGTGCTATGTGCATGTTTGTCCCTATCACTCTGAACTACATTATGATGTGAGACTATAATGCACCAATAAAAGTATATTAAAAATAAAAATAAAAGTATGTTTTAAAAGTCCTGGTTTGGGCAGGGAGTGGTGGCGCACACTTGTAATCCCAGTACTTTGGGAGGCAGAGACCGGAGGATCTGGGTTCACGGCCTGCCTCACCTTTCTCACTCTCTTTCCCTGTCTCTCTCTCTCTCTCTCTCTCTTTCTCTCCTTAGTGAGGCCCTCTGCAACTTCGTGAGACCCGGTTTCAAAATAAAGTATAAAAAATAGGGCCGGGGGCGTAGCGCGGAGGTAGAACTCCCCTGCGTTCAATCCCTGGTACCGCAAAAAAAAAAAAAAAAAGTCCTGGTTTGGGTATTAGTACTCTTGTGCATCTGTTAAATTTATATGCTTTTTTTTAAATCTGTTTCCTCAGGTATAAGAAGTGGAATATTGACACTCTTGTTGAGTGGAATTAAGATTAAATGAGTTAATATATTCAAAGATGCTAGCATAATGTCTGTCTCATGTCTACTTATAAATTCAGCACATATTTATTGCATATCTGAAATATAACAAGAATTGCTTACCAAAGCAGTAAGAAAGTTAGAAGGAAATCAATAAATCTGTAATGTGGTATGCAGGGCAGTAAGCATTGTTAAATACATGCGCAGAACAAGTAAGAAGATGGTATGAGAAAGTGTGGTGAAGGAAGGACTCTTTGGAAGTGTTGTCTCCATGGAAACTAGCAGGAAAAGAGGGGGTAAGCCTCCTGGGTATCTGGAAGAAGTGGCTTCCAGGCACTTGGGGGAGTCCATGAATAGGGCATGTGCTCTTCATGTTCAGAGAGGGTTCAGAGAGTTCTCATATGACACTAACATGTGAACTCGGAGATAATATCACAAAAGCATTTAGTAAACTGTATAGCTAAGAACGCCGACACTGGGGTTAGAGTGTCGGGTCCACCTCCTGTGTCTACCTTTGACCAGTCACTTAGTGTCCTCATCTGTAATATGAGAACATCTCATGTTGTGGTAAGATATGTGTTAAATATGAACATGCTACGCATGTGTGTTAATATGTACATGCTACACATAGTAAACAATAGAGATATTTTCGTTTTAAAATTAAGAACAGACACAAAATAGAAACCCTTACTTTTTTACTGGAAAATCAATCTCCACTTCCCCAAAATATAGTCCAATTCAAGTTTTTGGGTTTTAACATTTTGAAATACATCTTATTCGTAGTAGACTTATGGGAGTTCTGCATTCGGAAAATATGCATTTCCTGTTTATTTCTTTTGTTTTTCTTAGGTTTCTTTGGACAGAATTGGGATTTTTGTTTCTTCTCAAACTCTAGAATTCTTATTTGAGAGTTTGGATATCTCAACATCAGGGAGCTAAGCAAACATTTCAAAGATTAATGAATCATAAAATTCAAAGGACAAATTTAAGTAGATGAATAAATATTTTTGATATTATCTTTTTAAAAATGTTTTCAGTTGAGTTAACATTTTTATCAACTTTATTTATTTTTTTTGCAGTACCAGGGATTGAATCCAGGGGCATTCTACCTCCTGGCTACCCCCCCAGCCCTATTTTTTATTCTTTATTTTGAAATAGGGTCTTGCTAAGATGCCAAGGGCCTTACTAAGTAGCTGAGGCTGGCCACGAACCCAGATCCTCCGGTCTCAGCCTCCCAAGTACTGGGATTACAAGTGTGCGCCGCCACGCCCGGCTTTTTATCTACTTTAAACATGACTGGAATTTGGTATTCTAATAAAATAAAGATTTCATTGCCTATAATAATGGGTTTTGCATTTAGACTATGAATTTGCTACTTGCTTTCCCATGTATTTTTCTATCAAATCCTGACCATAACCCAGGGTATAGGTAATATTACCCCACTGTGAAAATATAGGAATTAAGATTTATATAAGGTAACTTAAAATAACTATGAAATTAAGTGTAAAAGCTAGGATTCAATATTAGGCATCCTAAGTTTGGGAATTATTTCCTACCAAAGATACCTGCCTTTTTCTACTAGTTTTGAATTCTCTAAATATACCAAAGACTCACTTGTGGCTTCTCTTCATAGTAAGTATTGCATTTACTCGTCACTAAATACAAAATTGGATTTGTGTGTTATAACTCTGTATAATATTAATTGCCTTCTTCAATTCAATTATAAACTCTTTGATAAAATGTTTGATGATATATAGTTGTTGGTTATTTTTAATTCTTCATACTCTATAGAATGGGATTGGATATATAAGATTTGCATGGAAAATCTTTGATAAATTAAAATATCCTCACTTAGAAAGATTGCAGGATTTAGAATCATATGGATTTAAATTGAAGTCAACTCTGCATTTCCTAGTTCTATGATGCTAGATAGTGAATGGTACTTAGCATTATTCTCTTCATTTGTTAAATAAAAAAATAATCAATTTTTCTATGATGGTCATTGTACAACTTAAATGTAAATCATATACCAGGGTATTGGACATGTAGAGATCATCCCAAAGGTGTTTATTTGTTTCATCACACCATTGCTCACATCTATTAAAATAATTGAACAAATATGTTACCTTTTAGAAAAAAATAAGCTTAATTTTAAGTCAGTGTTCCAAATTTCCATTAATACTCTTTCAAGTTACTCCTTTTTGAAAAGGAAAATACACTTTTCACCCTTTGCAGATTGTTCTCTTATTCGTTTCACTTGTAATTTAAACATAGATTTTTCAATTTTTTCATCCATTTAAATAATTTTCTGGTTTTCCCATGAGTGTCTTCCAATAATACAAAGAAGATTGGAGAGGCATGAGACATTCTTCAGAAATAGTGCTATCTAGTTTTCATTGACCTTAACATACATGGTGCATAGTATCTGGCAAATTTCATTTTTTTTTTCGTGAAGCTCTGGAAGTCATTTGTGGCAGCTATGAGAATGCACGTTGCAGATCTCCTGCTGCGGAGAGGTTAATTGACTAAGGACCCCGGCTATTGTACATTGAACTCCATTACAGTGTTTCTGCCAAGGCTTTACTTCCTGTGTTCTGCTCCCAGCCAATAGCAGTACAGGAGGGCTCCTAAGTCAGACCCACTCCTAGAAGACTTGGGACTCTTTGAGGACTCTGACCTTGCCCAAATATCCTTAGTTATTCTCTCAGCCTTTCCTGTTAAGGAAAGTAAGTTCAGTCTACTGACTCTTCCAGTCTTTCCTGACTCCTCCTTTTTTATTCTCCAAGCAGAATTCATCTAATAAAATTCTTCTATATTTAAACCTTTATTTTTGACTATATCTGAGAGGAAATACATTAACATAATATTATTGAAAAAGTAAAATATAAATAGAAAGAGCATCTAGGTGCTCAAGGAGTAGAAATACATGACACATGAAAGAACTGAGGATGTTTAACTAGGAGAAAAAGTCTATACTACCCTCATTCAGTAAATTATGTCAAAGGAATCCTTCCAAAAAGCAAATCTGAATATATTTTAAGGAGCTCTAAAAGTCTCAAGTGTTTCAGGTAACTATGGTATAGACAAAAAAATTGGATGTACCTCATGTCCATGCACAAACTTATCAAAGCCAATAACTGTGTAAAGAATGGGAAGGTGGGGAGGGAGAGGAATTGGGATGGGAACTCGGGGAAGGGCTCGATGAGTGCTGTGTGCATGTGTGCCTCTATCACCCTGAACTTCATCAAGATGTATGATTAAAATACACCAATAAAAAATTATGAGCTTCAAAGTCATAAAGTCATCATTTAAAAAAGATAATCCTACTTATGGGCAAATGGTTGTAAAATTAGGCAAACTATTTAAACTTTGTGTCTCATTTTATAAAAAATATCATAACTGCCCAAATAGATATCACTCTTTAAAAATGCTCTCATATTACCCTTGCTTTGTTTATAACCCATGTCATGAATCCAGTGATTCCACTGATTTTTCACACATTGGATACTTTTTATAACTCTTGCTTCATTCTCTCCTGTGTTTATACTTGGACTCTTGGATCTTATGCCTAATAATAATCCTCTTATTGATTAAACGAATACATGAATTTACTCCATACAGTCTATCTGCTTATGATTCATCTAGGTAGAAAAAATAACATTAGTCCTTTCATTCTCTTACCCAGTTATGGACTAACTTGAATATCTTTCCTCCAAGATTTGTTTTAGATTTTAAAATGGAGAGGAACATGTCTGTCATGGCAGTTCACACCTGTAGTTCTAGTACTTGGGAGGCTGAGACAGGATGATTGCAGGATTGAGGCCAGCCTTAGCAACTTAGCAAGACCTTGGCTCACAATTAAAAAATAAAAAGGGATGAGGGTGTAGCTCAGAGGTAGAATGTCCCTGGGTTCAATCTCCAGTAACCCCCACCCACCACAAAAATGGAAGAAGACCAGTTGTAAGGTAAAAGTAGAGTCATAGCTAGATTCCAGTGCTTGGATGGATGTGATATAGGAGGATGCACATTCTGTAACATTTTAGAGAATTCTTTGATGTCAAGGGAGATACAAATTTTATTGCACAAGCCTTCAAGCACACCTGCCTTTCTTGAATACCTTGTGAGCCCAGAGCATGACTTTCTAAATCTTTCTGCTTTCATTTTCTTCATAAATAATTAATGCCAACATTACTCATATTACATCTTAAGAAGGTGAATTGATTATCTTAGTTCTTTGCTTTCAACCTTATACACATTAACTTTTCTTTTTTACATTTAGATTGGCTCTTACAAAACTCCAGGAATTAATTTAGAGTCGTCATATATGATTAATGGTAATTATATATAGTGTCTTCAGTTAGATACAATAAACATTTTATCTACAAATTTTATAACAAAAATTCTAGTTCCATAAAGGAAGCTTCAGCTGACTGTAATAGAAGGTATTGCATTTTTCATGTTGTTTCTACTGAACAATCCAGCAGTCTCAATAAATGCAGTCTCCTTCCATGGTTAGTGCTTACATTAAAACCATCATTGCCTCTTCCTAGGACTAATGTCTTTATCAACTATCTGGTATCACTGCCCTTATTCTCAGTTTCCTTGATCTGTCATTCAAACTTCCAATTAAATAATCGCTCTTTGGAGGTAGGAAAATGTTTAGTTTGAGATGATTTCAAAAATATGAAAAAATATTTCAAAAAGGAAAAAATGCATATGTCCACATTCTTAACCTTCCAGAATCGACTACATTTCATATTTTGACAATTACTTTCAGGGATTTTTTTTCTGATGCATCATTTTGAAAAAAAATAAAAGTAAAATAGTTAACAAATTATTTCCTTTGGAAATAATAGAACATCACCGGCCCATTTTTATTGCTTCACCCAGAACTTCCTAGGAAAAACATAGTAGTAGGAGGTTATTTAAATTCCCTAGCCAAAAAGAAGTTCTTGTTTCTAGCCACCCAGGATCCACAACTTATGTTAGTAGTTCACTAAAATCCCTGAGAGTAATTCCTACATAGAGTCTAACTTGTTGCATTTTTCCACTTTAGAACAAACTTTTATCTGAAAAATCCTATCTTTATTCTGTGTGTGTGTGTGTGTGTGTGTGTGTGTGTGTGTGTGTGTGTGGTCCTGAGGTTGAACCCAGGGCCATTCTACCTCTGAATTATATCTCCAGCCCTATTTTATTTTGCATTTTGAAACAGGGTATCAC
>PVJS01046986.1:0-15615 GCA_004027185.1 Glis glis
TTTTTTTTTGTGGTACCGGGGATTGAACCCAGGGGCGTTTTACCTCTGAACTACACCCCCAGCTCTATTTTTTATACTTTATTTTGAAACCAGGTCTCACGAAGTTGCGGAGGGCCTCACTAAGTACCTGAGGCTGGCTGCGAACCCGGATCCTCTGGTCTCCGCCTCCGAAGTACTGGGATTACAAGCGTGCGCCACCACGCCCAGCTGTTGTTTGTGTTTTTAATGGTTGCTGTTCTAATTGCGGTTAGGTGAAATCTCAGGGTAGTTTTGACTTGCATCTCTCTGATTGCTAATGATATTGAACATTTTTTCATACATTTGTCGGCCATTTGTATTTCTTCTTTTGTGAAGAGTCATTTAGTTTGCTTGCCCATTTTATTTATTTATTTATTTATTTATTTTTGTGGTACTGGGGATTGAACGCAGGGGCGTTTTACCTCCGCGCTACGCCCCCGGCCCTATTTTTTATACTTTATTTTGAA
This sequence comes from Glis glis, assembly GCA_004027185.1. NCBI lineage: Eukaryota > Metazoa > Chordata > Mammalia > Rodentia > Gliridae > Glis > Glis glis. The sequence goes on from PVJS01046986.1 coordinate 486, forward strand.
ACCAGGTCTCACGAAGTTGCAGAGGGCCTCACTAAGGAGAGAGAGAGAGAGAAAGAGAGACAGGGAGAGAGAGAGAGAGCTGAGGCTGGCCGCGAACCCGGATCCTCCGGTCTCCGCCTCCCAAAGAACTGGGATTACAAGCATGCGCCACTACGCCCGGCTTGCTTGCCCATTTTTTTTTTATTGGGTTGTTTGTGGTTTTAGCGGTGAGTTTCTTGAGTTCTGTGTATATTCTAGATATTAGTTTTCCTAATGGAGGCTTTCTTCAAATGATTGTTGATCTTGGTCCTGTTTCCTTATTTAAGAATAAGGTACTCTAAATTTAAAATGATTGTAAATGTCGAGTGTTAATGATGACACACAGAAACAGAAATTGTATGAGATTATTTTGGGGGGAGCAAATTAGTAAAAAATCACAAGGGAAAATTAGCTTGCATATGCAATGGAAAATATGTAGACCCTATGACCTGTGCTTCCATGTTCTAGTAAAATCCCAACCTGGATCTTGCACATGCACATGGAGACACATACAAGAGAGTCAAAGTACCAAACTTCATAATTAATAGAAATTAGAAGCAAATAAACGGGAGGATTTATAAATATTGGTTCTTATAAAGAAACACTATACAATTGTGAAAAGGAATGGGCTATAGTTACCTCCAACAACATGGATAAATCTCACAAATATAATATTGGAATAGAAAGGAAGGCATGGAACAAAATGATACATAATCCAGATCTCTTGAAAGTAGAGAGGATACATTTAATTGTAGTATTGCCATCTAAGAATAAAACGAACTCCATATGACTTCAAATTTATAGGTTAATCTTTCAAGCATAATGTTGATTGTGTATATGTATGTATATATATGGATAAATATATATGGTTATATGCATATATGTGTGTGTATATATGTATGTATGTGTGTGTGCATGTGTATGTGTTCATCTATTATATATAATATGCATCCATTTAGATAAGGCCCCAAATAGGCAAATATGATGTTAGAAGATTGTTATGGATTGGAGTTAGTGTCCCTTACATCTTCATGTGTGAGCAGTGTAGCTAGGTCTGGAGGAAGGACAGGGCTGGAGGGTGGGGATCCCTGGGGCATAACGAGGGATCTCTTCTTGCCTCTTGGAAGAAGGCTGCTTCCTTTTGCTCTGTCTCCTTCCTGCCACCATGATCTGAGGCTGACTTTTCCTCCTTAGCGCCCACCACAGAGTTACTTCTGTTATTGAGCTGGCCAACCATGGACTAAAACCTCTAAAACTGTGATCCAATAAGCCTTTCTACCTCTAAGTTGTGTTTGTCAGGTATTTTGGTCACAGCAATGAAAACACTAACTATAAAGGTAGAATAGTAATAATCTTTGAGGAGCATGGGGAAGTTGTCATTGGAAAAGTTATCATGAGAGGGCAATTTCTGGGCTGTGTTATATTTCTTGACTTGTGTGGTGGATGGATACAAATGTGTTCACTGTAGATATTTACTTGGATGAGTTTTATTTGATTTAGGTACTATTTTGTATATTTAAAATATTTTATTAAAAGTAGTTCTTAGCTGGGTATCGTGGCACACACTTGTAATCCCAGCTCTTAGGAGGCTGAGATAGGAGGATCACAGGTTCAAGGCCAGCCCCAGCAACTTAGTGAGGCCCTCCACAACTTAGTGAGACCCTGTTTTCAAATAAAGGGAATTGAATAGGGCTGGGGGTGTAGCTCAGAGGTAGAATGCCCCTGGGTTCCATCCCTAGTACTACACACACACACACACACACACACACACACACACACACAAGTTCTTAAAGAATGAGGAACTAAAAAAGCTGGACAACTTGTAGCTTTCACTAAAGATCAAATGAGCAGGGATCTAGAGCTTTCTTGAAGGAACCCCTACATACCAATATTTGTTGACATTTTTGTTTTTCCCTAGAGTTATTAATTTATTTCAGAGAAGATTCTGCCAATTACTTGTTGGAGCAGCATTTCCTCGTCTGCCAGCATTCCTAAAGCAGAATATAGAAGCAAGTTGGGGGCCTGTCAATCAGTATGCCAATTTTAACTTAATCTGCCTATTTTCAGTAGGGTGCCTCCCCCACTTCTAGCCTCCCTGTGTTTGGAATGTCCATGGTTCAGTTTCTCCACCAAATAAGTCCCATTTGTGCACAGGGTAGATGCCTGGGGGTGTAACTTCTCCTTATATTTATTTTCAAACAAATATCTTGCTTTCAGTCTTTGCTTCTTTTCCCTTCTTGAGAGAAGGAGTCACCACCATTTACCAAGCTTTTCTGGTATTATAAAGTACCCTGCTTGTATTCCCTCTGTGTGTATTTGGCATTCAGATTTTTTAGATCATCTATTTTAGCCATTCTTCATGCCATAAAACACTATTGACTTTTACCTCCAATTTTACTTCTTTGGTTTTTGTGAGTTTATAGTCATAGGTTGAGTTGTGCATGTTCCTCTCCCCTGCTGAATCCGTATATTGAAGTCCTAAGTACCTTGGAATGTGACCTATTAAAGCATAGCATCTTTACAAAGGTAATCTAGCTAAAATGAGGTCATTCACATGGGTCCTAAACTAATAGGACTGGTATCCTCATCAAAAAAAGGAAATTTGGACACAAAGACCCACGTAGAGGAAAGACAGTGGGAAGAGACATAGGGAGAAGACAGCCATCTACAAACCAAGCAGAGGGACCTGGGATAGATCCTCTCTCACAGCCTCAGAAGGAACCAACCTGCCAACACCTTGATTTTGGATTTTTAGTCTCCAGAACTGGGAGATAGTAAATTTCTATCGTTAAAGCCACCCAGTTTGTGGCACCTGGTTATGGTGGCTCTACCAAACTCATACAATGACTTAAATTGTTTTTCCATCATTGGAATAGCAATTTAGGAAGGGGTAGAGAAAAACCACATTTAGCGGGAAGTTCAGCTAGGCATTCTATCTTATTATTTAATGTAGGTGTGACTCTTTATAAATGATGAAGTCTTTAGAAAGGTTATATTGAGAATCTGAATTGAAGTGTGCTTGGTCTAAACCTTATGGTCTTGACTAGTGCATTATACCTCTCTGAGCTTCCGCTTCCTCATCTTCAGTGTGATAGAAAGGGTCCTGCCAATAGCTTGTTTTTTTTTTGTTTTTTTTTTTTTTGCAGTACTGGGGATTGAATCCAGAGGCATTCTACCTCCAAGCTACACCTCCAGCCCTATTTTTTATTCTTTATTTTGAAACAGGGTCTCACTAAGTTGTGGAGGGCCTCACTAAGTAGCTGAGACTGGCCGTGAACCTGGATCCTCCAGTGTCAGCCTCCCAAGTATTGGGATTACAAGTGTGCACTACCACACCCAGCTTCTGTCAATAGGTTTTGAAAGGACAATGAAAGGGTCTGTGAAAGTGTTTTGTCTCTCCTCTGCTCCAGCAGTGTTAATTATCCATTATTGTTTAGTATAAGAGAGAAGGAAGAAGGGGTGGTATTTGTTGTCTTGCTATATATTTTCCTTACATAGCCTGGTTTTGATTCTCAAAATATCTCCGTTGAGGATAGTATAATCATTACCATTTTAGAGGACTCCAGTCCAGAAAATCAAATAATTTGTCCCAGATCATAAAGTTAGAAAGTAGGAGAGACAGAGCTCCAGAGAAAAATCAGGCGCCACCTTCATCACACTGTTACACGCTTGTCAAGAAAAGAACCACGCCATGTGGATAGAAAGTGAATTAGATCCAGAGATACTCCAGAGAGCTGACTGCTCCATCACCTTCAGTCACCTCCACGGCAGGCACTGCCACTGACTTGTGCTGGTTTCACTGATCTGACCAGCTTCCATCTTAGGGACACTGATATTCAGTATATCACACACATATTAGCAGCAGCATCTACATCACCTAGAAGCAAAATTGCTGGCCTCTTCCCAGGCTTCCTGAATCAGAATTTGTCTTTTTAACAAGGTTCTGCAGGTCATTGAGATGCACAATAAACTTGAGAAACGCTTAGGATAACTTTGGACAGAGGGTTGAGTTAGTATCAGTTGAACCTTGCTCTGCTAGACACTCTCCTTTGTGTGTTTTTGGTTCTCTGTTGTTTACTGTTTTCAGTTGATCTGTCCCTCATATTTCTCTCTCTCTTTTACCCAATTCTTTCAGTGATTTACTGGGATATCTGCATGCCTTCTTATTAAAAGGGTCCCATATAAGAATACCCTCTGCACTGTAACCCTTTCCAGTTGCCCAAGCTGTTCCTGTCTTGTTCCATAATGTGTTTCTCTGGATGGGGCTGAGCATCATGAGCAATTTGGGGTCTCCATTTACTCACCACTTATGAAATTTCCCATCTCTTCTAACGCAGCAGTCAACTATTCCTTAGCAATGGAACTTTTTCTATGGAAAAATAGCTTGAGATTCCCTACTACAAAGAATTTTAAAAAAATATTTACATTTTACAAATTGCAGCAGATCTTGATACCCTTAAGCTCTGTCTAGCTCAGGGTGTGGACTATGGCATCTGAGCCATGAATGTTTCTTGAATGATTTATTGCTGCAAGTAGTTAAGCATTTATCTAACTCCTTTGCTGGACTGTGAGATGGAATGGCGTCTTTTTTGGTTTTCACTTCCTGGTGAATATTTTGGGATTGAATGACTATAATAGCCCCCAGTATTCACACACATGTGTCCTCTCTGAGCATCCTGAAATATTTCATATGCCAGAACTATCAAGACCACATGGAATTACTTCATTTTGGTTTAGAAAAGTGGTTCGCATGGTGAGGTGGAGGTAACCCGAATGCATCTTATGAGTCTAGCCTCTTATACCAGAGGTAGCTCAGTTCAGAGTGACAAGAGAAGCTGTGTTTGTTGTGGGTTCTTACTCAGATCTTTTGCCTGGGAAAGTTATATGCACTCAAAATAAATGTTTGAATTTTCTGATGTTTAAAAGCCATCACATTATTTTGCTATCTGAAGAATAGAAGAGAAACTTGGGCTTAGGAAGAAAATGACATTCAAAGGGTCTTTATGGATAGTTGAAGGCCTGGATTGTTTAATAAAAAATCATTTTTTTAGTGCCACATTCACAGTCTTCATCCCACTTCCACAAACTGTACTTTCCTAATAGGATTAAAACCATATTTTTTAAATTTATCTGTTGTACAACTCTTCCTAAGTCCAGTTTTTATGTGGTTGAAAGTTCTGTAGGTAAGAAACGAACCCAGAGAGCAAAGCTGAAGATTAATGAGGCTTTGGAATACTTTAAAAAAGAATCCGATATTTGTGAATGACCTTAAAGTTTTACTTCCTTCTTTTTTCCAAAGCCTGTTTTAGAAAATTACATCTTGAAAATTCAGTCGAAATACAAAAGCAGAATCTTCTCGCCTTGAAACTAGATAATGAAACTTGGCGTGATTTTCATTGAAGGAAAAGACCAGAGGCAGGAACATACAGAAAAGGTTGTATTGGGACAGAAATAAGAGTCCTCTGAAAGAAGTCCTGGTTTTAGGCTCTTTGTGGGGATATTTGCTACCTTGATCGTGGCATTTAAACACAATTCTAAGACTTTCTTTTATCAGTTTACAGCATATTCGTCATCACATCCTGTCCTTTTGGCTTTGTTAAGACCTCTTCTGCCTGGCACTTCATCCCCCACCACCTCCATTTTCTAGTTCCTGACTTCATTTTCTCCTCTTCTGTTGCTGCATTCCCCACTGTGGCATAGCTGGGCCTCACCATGATTTTAAATAAGGGAACCAATTTTAACTACTTTGTAAAACACACCCAGATTTCTTCCTGAGCTAAAATTTCACATTTCCAATTGGGAATGTAGCTCTTATGAGGAAAACTCTGACACTTTTGCCTGTGGTAGAATTATGAAATTTTATGAATTTGCTACAGGCAAAGATTGCTGTTTCTGCTGAGCCTAAATCTCTCTCTTTTTTTTTTTTTGCAAAGACCAATGTTCATTATACTTTTCTGTTAAAATATAATAACCTTACAAGTTTTGTTCATGGAAGTATTGAAAATTTTCCTTAAACAATAAAAACTTTTGAAAGACCCTTCTTCCTGTTACAAAGCAGTGGACGGAATGGGCTCCCTTCTAAATATTTACCTAACTCCTAAGCTGGGCAATGCAATGGTTTCAGTAGATATTATTTCTTAAACTTCCTTCTATCAGTGAATGATTCTGTTTGGAAGGCTAATGAATGCATCTTCCTGCATTCTCTTCCTACCTAGCTTATAATCTTTTTTTGTTGTTCTGGCTTTTTTTTAGTTGTATAAAATGCATTACATAGTATTATACTGCTTTAGTGATTTTGGATGTAGTTAATGTATGGTCAGGCCTTTTGGGTGTTTGCTTTTGTAACCCTGATATTTGTATTAGTCAAAGGGCACACTGGAAGACCCAGCGAGAGGTCAAGTCATGGACTATTGCTGGTACCTAAAGGTGCACATACATTTCTGCTTTGGATCACAGTTATCACAAACTCCAAAGAATTTATTTAGCATAACTTTTATTGAAAGTTTTGGTTTAGCTTTATGTTTAAGCAGTATACCCTGCTTTCCCATCCCAACCAAATATTTATCTGCCTAGTCATTCATATCAATTAAAATAAATTTTATACTACAAATCCCATTGGAAAATGAACTGCAGTATTAGTTACTGTCATTTATTGGGATTGGTCTGTATGAGGATATTTAAGCCGCTTCTTTGATTCTTCCGGCAACTCTCTGCAGTAGGTATGATAATCCATCACCCCTATTTCAGAGAAGTAGAGTGAGGCCTATGGTGGATAACTCACTTGCTCTCGATCATATATCAAAGTGTGATGGAACTGGGATTCAAATCTAGGCCTTCTGGTTCCAGTACCAGCCAATAACAGTGCTTCTAAATGGTGACTAAATTTTCCTTATGGACCAAATGACTTATAGTACAGATATTTCTGAAATGTAGTTTTTTTAGGTATTCTGAATAGGGAGGAAGGTCAAAGAATGAGACAATTACAAATCAAAGGAAAGGGAGAGGCATAGTCAAGGAGGAAAAGGTCCAGGAGAGAAAGATTTGCTGGTCAGTTCATCGGGTCTGATCCTGGGCATAAAGCCAAGTGTTGTATCTTACTTGTTAAGAAAAACAGCCAATTATCCATGTGAATGGGAAAAAGGCATAGGAAACTCAAAACTATAGAAATGATTACTCCTATTATGTTCCTGTTTTTACAGCATCTTTCACTCTTGGTTTCATTCTTGGTCTTGGTTTTAGAAGAATCAGAGATGAAAAAACATATTTCTGTTGAGATGTTTTTGATCATGACAATGTAATGCCTGAATGACATGATAAAGAAAAATAAAAAATGGGAAACAGCAGAGTGGTAGCCGATTTTCAGATTGACTTATCAATTAATATAAAATCTCATGATGCTGCTGTGGTTTTTTTTTTTTGGTATTAGGGATTGAACCCAGGGGCATTCTACCTCTGAGCTACACCCCCAACCCTATTTTTTAATCTTTATTTTGAAACAGGGTCTCACTAAGTTGCGGAGGGCCTCACTAAGTAGCTGAGACTGGCTGCGAACCCGGATCCTCTGGTCTCAGCCTCCCAAGTACTGGGATTACAAGCGTGCGCCACCACGCCCGGCAATGCTGCTGTTTTAGAAATGATTTATAGTTGCATTATAACTCATTGGTGGAAATTTGTCTAAGACGTGTCTATGTGTTTTGTATTTATGCACAGGATGAGATCTGAAGGTTGTTCTTTTTGTTTTCCATTCCCGGAGGTGAAATAGGTCCATCCCAACCTCTGTCTTTGTTTTTCAACATTTACTTCTACACAGTTCTTTCTGTATTTTCCACCGCACACTCTGCATTTGCAAGTTTCCTGTCTCTGAGCAGCAATGCTCTCATTAAAACTGCCATTTGACATAGCCATTCGCTGCTGATATTCTTGGAGGCTGTTTGAGCAATGTTTGTACAGCTGTACCCTGTGTTTTCCAATCAAGAGAGCCTAGGGAATATACTAATGAGCTTCCACACAAGTCCAGAGAACATGCCCAGGTAAGATCATGTAGTTTTAGATTTCTATTTTCACTTTTTTCTTCTTACATAAGCCCATTAGCCAGGCAAATGTGTCAATTTGGGTACCATCAATGTCAACGACATACTTCCCTTGCTCTTTGGATTTTATGTTCAAATATTTTGCCAGAGGCAATTAAGGCAGGGCTTTGTTTTGGAAACACTGGAGAGTTCTGGCCAAAATTTTGAGTGCCAGGAGCAGAGTTCCCAACTAAATTTGTTTCTACTGAAATGTAACAACTAGGCATACAAAATGCTTCTGAGAGAAGTGCCTGCCACATAACCATTGGATGACACATAGCAGAGCTCATCTACTGTACTGGAGGGGTTTGGGATCTCCCTGCACCTGCGTGCTCATTGAGGTAGAGAACAGAAGACAAGCACGAGGGTAAGGGGAGGAGATGCATGACCACCAGACACCGGGTTAGGACACAGGCAGTCACCAACTACTGTGGTTTTAGAGGACCAACTTCAGAACCAACCATAAGAGGTGTTAGAAGAAAAATAAAATATTAATGTTATTACTGCTAAACGTAGTCTAAGTTGGCGTGGAAGGGAAGCTACAATTAGCTTCCTAACACAATTAGCATTCCTATCCTAAATCTGATTTATAAAACAGGGCATGGGTGGTGCTGGACAACCAAAGGCCTCCTTTGTAAAGGCAGACATTGGCCCTGCAGGATGCCTCATGGAGAAGCAGGGCTGCTCCCCAAGGAAGGGAAGGGGAGTGGAGGCTGGCTACCAGTGCCTTCATCCAACTCACCCATCAGACCAGCTTCTCCTCTTTGAGGGGAGCAAGGAATGGAGAGAAAGATAAGGAATATTGTTCCACCAGAGGCTCCTGCCCTGGGAGACATGAGGCCAGATTCTAATGTCAACTACAGGCTGCTTATGATATAATGACACCTTTTAATTTCACAGTGCAGCCATGTTACATAGTGTGGTTCAGCCCACACTACTCTTTAGAACTTTGCGTGCCTACTGTCTCTAGTCTTTTCCCACATTTATAGTCTCTCTTACCCACTTCCCCACACAAGCCCATGTTCCAGGCATACTGAACTTCTTGTGGTGCTAGGAGTACCTCTGTGTCTTTGGTCCTCTTGCCCCAGTACCTCCTCTTGGTCTGCCCCTCACTTGTTCTTGGTCACGGTTTGGTGCTAAGCTTAATTGTCCTTTCCTCTGGAAAACTGTCTCTGACCTGCCCTGGAAATCCTTTGGAGTTTCCACGATTCCTGTGGCAGATACTACAAATTGTCTACCCAGTTGCACTTCTCTGCTTCTTCATTTATTAGTAGAACCCATCAAAGCGCAACTAAAAATACTCCTCTTTCAAATTCTCTCTCCTGTGAGGAGTGACTGACCTCTTTGTGGGTACTGAAATGTGGAAATTTCTAGGTAGAATTTCTAGTAAAACTTTTCCAAAAGGGGACGATTTGACTGGTATATTTCTCTTTGCATTTACCCCTTCCTTCTTTTTTTCTGGAGTCAGAATGTAATGAATGGTGCTAGTTATGCCACTTTGTGACCATGAGAATGAAAGTCTCATGGTCTTTCATGAGATGCAGGGAAGAGACTTGATGAAGGGAACAGTTCAAATAATGCTATGTACATATACGGAATTATCAATGCCAATATCAATTACATGAATGGGGGAGGGGAGGAGTGGGGTGGGATCTGGAGGGAAACACACCAAGTGCTGTGTTTGTGCATCTTCTTATCACTCTGAACTTCATTATTATGTATAATTATAATGCACCAATAAAAGTACATTAAAAATAAAGGATGATGGAGCCAAAAGATGAAAAGACCCTGGGTCCCTGATGCCATGATTAACCCATGGAACCAAGTCTGGGCTGACTTACCACCAGGTTTCTTGCTGAAGGAGGCTGTTTCTTGGGATTTCTGTTGTAGCCAAATGCATATCACTATGTTCTTAATTACTACTTATTCTTTGGTCTCCTTAACTAGTTAGTGAGTAATTTGAATGAGACTGTGCCTTATCCATTTGTTTTCTCAGCACTAAGCATGCTCCCAGCCCACAGAGGAGCTCAAAACATCTTTTTTTTTTAAAAAAAATGAGGTTTGTAGTGTTACTTACAAAAGCCAGTTTTCTCTATGTTGATGATTATAACTGTGATATTATACTTCTATCCATAAAACTCATAACTCAAGTAGCTGAGAATAATTCAATTCAATAAGATATGAATTTAAAATCACAAGATTGATTTTTATCTGTAATCTCTGTTATCAACTTCCTAGTTTTATATGAAACCTGTCACTATTGAATATAAGAGGGAGAATATTGGCAAAAATTACAATAAATGAGAGAGAGACAAGATAGGGCTTTTATCCCAGAAAATTACTTTCAGTTTTGAATTCAATGAATTTAGACTTTTAGGGGGAACTTTGAATAAACTTAATTTTCAGCTTTATATAGGGTATTGATCACAGACTATCATCCTCCTCTAGGGGCGAGGACTTAATAAGGGAACTTTTGTATTTGATGGTTGGTGTGACCTACATACATGATACACAATCCTGAGCCACATTTGAGGTTGTTTTTCTTTGGTCAGAACCAGCACACATGAGGCATATTTATTTAGGACAATGATTTCAATTGGTAGCAAATTTGGTCTCAGGATTCCTTACATGTGAGGCTTTCTCACCCTAAGCATTCCTCTCACACATGGTCAGGTGGGGCCATGTTTGATGGGTTAAAGAGAAGATCCGTTTTCAGCAAGGCCAGTATGCAGGTAGTTTTACTATTAGGGCACAGAGAGCATGAGAATCCACTGGAACTCGGGGATGCTGACCTCGAGGGCATGCGCCTGAGCAGAGGGTTCAGACGAGAGGCCCTGCTGCAGCACCCCACAGGCTTTGCAGCATTAACTACTTAACAGTCAGAGATTGTGCTCTGAGCAAGTGCATACACAAAGACGTGGATGCAGAGACCCCAACATATGAAACTGGCAAGGTCAGAGCTCACATCGGATAAGAATAGTGAGAATCACACAGGTCAAATCAATGTGGAAATAAGTACCTGACCATGATCCCTGAGTGATGATGATCTGCAGCCTGATGCTTATTTTACATCCTTTTAGTTCATCGTATGAAGTGTATGTCATTTGCCTTACAGTTCTAGTTAGAGAATGATACATTGCCATCCTCAACAAGGCCTTAGGTTATATTTTTTTAGTCTGTTAAAAGTCATTCTAGGTACTTTATATAGATGCCTGGATCAAGTGTTGCCTACATGAAAGTTAGCACCGAAGTACAGATGTCCACTGTGGGCCAAATCAGGAGAGGAGGCCATGTTGTATAAACATGTCTTAATGGAGCCATTTTTTTCTATATCTCTCTCTATATATTACATGTTATTAGAAAATCTCTTAGTTTTTTCTAACCATTACTTGGTAAGCCGACCTTAACATGTTTTATAATGCAGAATAATATGCATTTATGTAATCATCCAAAAATTTATAGTAATCTTAAAACTTCTGAATGATTTTTTAATAGAAGTACTTGAGATATAATTCATTCCCATATTCAGAAAAACTAGAATTTTTTTTTCAACAGTGAACAAAAGTAAGGGACAATGATGGATAGTAATCTTTGCTGAGATGTTTTTACTTATTATCACTTCCCCTTGGCTATATGTGATTGATCACATTTTAAGAGTCCGGATATTAATGGGTCAGTGCAAGAAAAACCAAGTCATGTAGATGTGAACGTGTAGACTATATATTTAATTAATGTTCAATCACTGTGTCTTTCTTATGCATGGTATCAATAAATATCACTTACAATAGACCTTGATATTTTGTCTTTCTGATGGGAAATAGCTATTATACTTGGGGATTGGAAGGTGTCTTAGTCTGTTTTCCATTGCCTTAACAAAATCTCTGAGACTGGGTAATTTATAAAGAAAAGTTTATTCAGCTCTGTTCTGGAGGACAGTGCCAGCATCTGCTCGGAATCTGGCGAGGGGTCTTCTTTCTGCATCCTAACATGGTGCAGGATGTTACATGGTGAGACAGAGCTGGTGTGTAGCTCGGGCCTCTCTTCTTCTTTGTCATCTCCTTGTCATGGTGGTGGCTATTGTTGTTGTCGTTGTCGTCGGTCGTCGTCATCGTCCTCCTCCTCCTCGTCGTCATCCTCCTCCTCCTCCTTGTCGTCATCCTCCTCCTCCTCCCTTTGTGGTATTAGGGATTGAACTCAAGGGCATTCTACCTCCAAGCTACATCCCTAGCCCTTTTGATTTTTGATTTTGAAACAAGGTCTCACTAAGTTTCTGAGAGTCTCACTAAATTGATGAGGCTGGCCTCAAACCTACGATCCCACTATCTCAGCCTCCCAAGTACTAGGATTACAGATGTGTGCCACCACACCTGACTCTTTCCCTTCTTATGAAGCCACTAATGCCCTCATTTAACTCTAAGTCTCTCTCAAAGACTCTACCTCCAAATACCATCATCATCATATGAATTTAGGGATCAAGTTTCAATGCCTGTATATTTTTGGGGGGGCACATTCAAACCATAGCAGAAGGGATATCTGATGATTACATGTTTTGAGTTGAAATTCCACATGCTTGTTAATTTAGATTGAATTAGAAAAACAATTATATTTTACAGGAAGAGTTACACAAATAATAAATTGGATTTCCCTTGTTGGTCCCACTGACTTAGAGGAAATAATAGAGCATTCAGACCCATCCACATCAGTGTCATTGGTTCATTCTTGCAAGAGATATCACTGATTCTCCCTCTGGAGATGGCCCAAATTCTCCCTTGGATGTATATTTCTTGCTTTATGCCAAAAGATATGTCTTTCTTGAGAAAGTCTACATTCTTCCTTAAATATGTATCTGGTTTCCTAAATAAATCAGTGTCTCATAAAGAAAAATAAAAAGGGGGGTGTGCATGGCTTACCAAGCAGGCCACCCATGTGTCTCATACAATACCTGCCTGTGTCTCTATGCAGCTCTACCTTTCTGGAAGAAGGCCCGGGGCTGCAGCTTGGTTCCTTTGGAGTTTTTTTTTTTTTTTTTCAGAAATTGCACTCCCTACTTTCATTATATCTCTCACTTGTTTTATCTCTCTTTAGATGCTTTTGAAACCTCCACTTTCTCAAATTCCTTTCTTATTTTTATTCCTGTGCCTTCTGGGTGGCTTATGATGTCTTAATTAACATTTTTATCTAGTCACTATTGTGACTGCTTTCTAGGGCAATGGTAGGAGGGAGCTTTATAAATAAAGTGATTATTCCCTCAAAATCAAAGTAGGCAGGATTTCGCCTCCCTCGTGTGGGTCTGTTGCCGCCTTAGAGGCATCCCCCTAGCTGAAGCCTGCATCAGCAAGCGCTTCCTTGCACGTGTGTGTAGGAGGGGTCAAATCGCACAACCTGCTTACTTGAGTTGGTTGACAGTGTCGGATGCTGGTGGGTGGCATCACAGCTGCTGTTTGGAAGCTGCCTCAGTGGGGAAGAGACTACACTAAACATTAAGGAACACACTGTACCAAAGTGGGGAAAACAGTACAATTGATAAATTTGCTTAGTGCAGAAATAGTAGCCATCAAACCTGGACTGTATCACTGGCAACCTGCCTCCTTTGGAGAGTGTCTGGGGCTAGTAGGGCCTCATAATTTTCTTTAATTTCTGCTACAAATTTTCAAATGGCTTCAGGCAAATGGGATACAGAGAGAGCCCAGATTCATGGCTTCTCTCTTCCCCTGCAGAGGCACCACATCTCCTATGAACAACAACAGAGGTTATAAGCCTGACAGGGCTCAGTGGCTACAAAAATTGAATGTGGAAGCTACATTTTGAGAGATCACCATATTTCCTTTCACTTTGTTTTAGAACTGAAAATAATCTCAGCATCAGCAATCATCACTTACGGGAAGGAGGAGACGTGTCATTGAGTGTTAGCTACATAATTGGGTTTGGGTTTTAATTATAAAGAAGGGTCATGGGGCAGGGAAGTAACTGTCACTGCAGTGCCCCCTTCCCCATTGAGCTCTGCCACTTTTGGCAAACACTGCACCCAGTACAAAGGCTCTGGCTGAGTTATTAATCATGTTTGTCGGGCAAGCTACAATAATCTGCTGCCTGGATACAAAGCTGAGTACAAAGTCACAGGCAGGATGTGATGATAAAACACTTGATACCTCTCCCTCTCAGACTGTGCTCCTGCTAATGATTGCGTGTTTTCATCTCCATTTAATTAAAGGGGGTAAAAGGAAAGGAAGTGATTTCAGTGATGTCTCATGCTCTCAGTTGTCACACTCTTCATTACAAAGAAACGGTCAACACCGAGGCTGGCAGAGCTGCTGGGATGTAGGGCACATTGGCTGTGGGCTGCTAGAGAAAGAAGGGTCTGCATTGTCTACAGATAAGGGGTGAGAGAGCATGTATATGGACTTTTGCTCTAGCCAAACACCCTAGCAACTTTCCCTGTCTTCTGTATCTCTTTTGTCTTTTTTCAAGGGGACCTCTGTTGTTCTATCACATTCTGATTTTTGTTAATTATAAGAGAAAAATAGCTATTCACTGGCCAGTAGGGATGGCTTTCATGGTATTGGCCATGCAAATGCAAATTGGTGATTGAAACAAAACCCTCAAGAGTGACTCAGCCAGGCAAACCTTTTTACTTCTGCAGAAGGATGTATAATGGACAAAAAGTCTGGGAAGCAAGTACCAAGTGGGAAGTCCTCTCGGGTTTTTAATCCCTGACCTGATCCTGCCTCTTGCCTTGATTGGTGGGGACTTGGGTTCACAACTTTGCACAATTGGTATTTTCTAATACAGGAGGAAATTCTGAAACAAATTTGTCAAAGAAACAATGTTTAAAGTACAACTCTGCAGTAATTGGTTTATTTCTAGGACAGGTGGGTGTTTCGAAACAAAGTTTATGATTCTGGAAGATTCTAGTCAACCAAAGCTTATATGAGCTAAAATGGCTGCTGTCTGGCCACCCGTTTGGCAGAAAAGATTTTATACTTCTTACAATGGTAGAGTCAAGGTTCCCACCTGCTTTTTTTTTTTTTTTTGCGGTACCAGGG
>PVJS01046987.1:0-15615 GCA_004027185.1 Glis glis
CCGGTCCTATTTTTTATGCTTTATTTTGAAACCGGGTCTCACGAGGTTGCGGAGGGCCTCACTAAGGAGAGAGAGAGAGAGACACAGAGAGAGACAGAGACAGAGCGAGAGCTGAGGCTGGCCGCGAACCCGGATCCTCCGGTCTCAGCCTCCCAAAGTACTGGGATTACAAGCGTGCGCCACCACGCCCGGCTTCTCAGTTTTTCTTAATGGAATCGCCATTCCTTGCATCACAGAAGCCAGAAAAAGGCCTCCTCCCGTCCACAGCCAAAACCACGAAGGCCTGCAGTGTTGACTGTCTAATCCTTTCCCAAGTATGCCTCCTCTCTATCCCCATGGCTCTCTGCCCGTGGATTCATCTCCTCCTCACATCTATCCTCTGCCTCAAAGCCAAGAAGGGTCTGGTGAAAGGCAGACTGGACTACGCTCCTCCCTGAAACCACTGCTCAGAGTCAAGTCCAAGCTCCCTAGCAGGACCTGCGAGGCTTCCTGTGGCCTGATCTTCTGCTGTTCCCGGCATGAAGTCATTTGCCATTTCCCCACCCACACTGTGTACTTCCTGTCTTCATGAAACTCTATGATCTCCACTTGTCAGCCCCTGTCCTTCTTTTTCTGGTCAGATTTACTGGTCTTTATGCCTTGGCTTGTTTTCTTTAATGAGGCAGGGCTGAGCCTCCTTCTTTTGTCTTTCTGTAGCGTTTTGCACCTGCTTGTATAACCATAGCAGTCTACATTAAAAGACATTTATGAGTGCCGTGAGGCCAGGACCAAGGTCTCATCCGTCTTTCAAATCTCAGTGGTTTGCACAGGATCCATTGAATGTTGAACAGAACTCAGTTGCACAGCAGACAGAACAAAAAGTATTTCCTTTGGTTATAATATTTCAAAAATATTGAAACTTTTCTTTTGTGGTACTGGGGCTAGAACCAGGGGGCTCTTCCACTGAACCACATCCCCAGCCCTTTTTATTTTTTATTTTGACAGGGTCTCACTAAGTTTCCCAGGCTGGCCTAGAACCTACGATCCTCCTGCCTCAGCAGTCTTCTCCTCCTTCCTCTCCTCCCTCCCCTCCTTCCCCTCTGTCTTCCTCCTCCTTCCTCTTCCTCCTCTTACTCTTTCAGTTTTTTTTTTTTTGTGTGTGTGTGGGGGGTTACTGGGAATCAAACCCAGAGGTATTCTACCTCTGAGCTACACCTCCAGCCCTATTATTTTTTTATTTTGAAACAGGATATCACTAAATTTTGGAGGGCCTTGTGAGGTTGCGGAGGCTGGCCCTGAACCTGTGATCCTCCTATCTTAGTCTTCCAAGTACTGGGATTACAGGCATGTGCTACTGCACCCCGTTCAGCCTTCTGATTCTCTGGGATTATAGGCATCTGCCACCAAGCTTGGAAAAACTTTTCTTTTTTTTTTTTTTTTTGTTTTGTTACTGGAGATTGAACCCAGGGACATTCTACCTCTTAGCTATACTACCCATCCCTTTTCTTTTCTTTCTTTCTTTCTTTCTTTTTGCTACTGGGGATTAAACTCAAGGGCATTCTACCTCTGAGCTACATCCCCAGCCCCTTTTTATTTTTTGTTTTGTAACAGGGTCTTGATAGGTTGCTGAGGGTCTCCCTACATTACTGAGGCTGTCCTTGAACCTGCGATCCTCCTGTCTCAGCCTCCCAAGTACTGGGATTATAGGCATGTGCCTCCATGCCCAGCAAAACTTTTCTTTTATCAACTTAATCTCCTCTGACAGTTCTGGGCTGCAGCCAAATATAATAAAGAGCAGGAATACAAAACAAATATTGCTTAAAAATTAAAGGAATAATGAAAATGTAAGCAGACTTTGGTCAACCCATCTTCTTAGTGTACTTTCAAGAAAAATATTTGAAGTTTTAGGTTTCCTTGATGCTTAAAACCAGTCAGCATATTTTTAAGTGTCTAGACATTTTGAATTCGACCTTTGTCAACCCTAGAAGTTGACTTTTCTAGTCATCTGTGAAATGTAAATGCAAAGCACAGTTAATTTAATCCATAGCCAAGTATTAGTGTTGGGTGTACTTTCTGTGTAAATAAAGAGATGCAGCTCATGTGTTCATCTCTTTGTAGTCAGGGATGGCATCCTACAGTGACAGCAGATGAAATCCACAGGATATATCACTATGAGACCAAAATAAAGGACAGAATGGTGTGTACAGGGTGCCCCATTTTGTGTAAGGAAAGGGGGAATAACACATATCCGTATTTGCTTATATTTGCATAAATAGTCACTGGAAAGATAAATCAGAAATGAATAAATAAGGTTACTTGTAGTGCATGAGAGTTAAGAGAGTAGCTAGGGATGGGGGAGGAGTGATAGTTCTCCATACCTACCTAATTATAGTGTTCAGAGTTTGGAATCATATAAATGTATTACCAATTGAAAATAATAATAGAAAAATAAAGTGATATCAGTAATATTCCAGTGTGCCATGGTAGCATTTGAGAAGCATCAGAGTATTATTAGTTTCCAGTGTTGAGGGTCTTTTTTTTATTTTTAACACATGACTTAGAAATTATTTCAAATTTTGAAAATTATAAAAATAAAAATAGCACAAAGAAGATCTGTATATCCTTTACCAGTTTCACCTATTGTCAATATTTTATCCCATATGATGTTTATCTATATACAAACAATTCTTTTTATTTTTTTGTGGTACTAGGGATTGAACCCAAGCCTCCTATCTGCTAGGCAAGTGCTTTATCACTGAGCTATATCCCCAGCCGTTTTCTTTTCTTCTTCTTCTTTTTCTTTTGCATTGGGGATTGTACCCAGGGACATTCTACCTCTGAGCTATACCCCCAGCCCTTTTTTTTTGAAACAGGGTCTTACCTGCTAAGTTGCTGAGTATCTCACTAAGTTGCTAAGGCTGGCCTTGACCCTGTGATCCTCCTGTCTCAGCCTCTTTTTTTCTTTTCTTTTCGAGATTTTTTTTTTTTCTTTTCGAGATTGGATCTTTCTAACTTGCCCAGGCTGGACTCAAACTCATCTATCTTCCCACCTCACCCTCCCAAGTAGCTGAGATTATAGGTGGGCACTATTGCGCCTGGCTCTATAACCAATTTTTGGTTGGAACCATCTGAAGTTTGTGTACTTCTACCTCTGAAAGTTTCAGTATGTATTTCCTAAGAATATGACCATTGTACAGTTATCAACTTCATGAATTTATGGTGACACAACATGAACAAGAGAGTCTTTCTATAGTAACATGTTTCTTAAACATAAGACCCTCCTTAACATTCATATTGTACAAAATGGCCTTTGGGCACTCTATCATTATGGGTGAGATCATTTAAGTGTGACTGTGGAGCTCATCAAACACTACGAGTGGCGTTTATTACTCAGTTTCCAGAAAGATTTCTCCCTTTTCCCTTTGGTGCAAGTCAACCTATTCATTTCTACAAGCCTGCAGCTTTCCTAGAGTTTGTTTAAAAAAGTTGCCCAGGTCCCCATTACAGTTCTGTAATGGAATTAAATAAATATAAATAGTACCTTGTTTCAAATCCCTTTGCTTCTATCTGCAACCATGGTAAATGCGGTCAGGTTCTAGACTTGTGGCTTGTTCCTGACTCCAGCTGAGTGTGCTTCTGTTGGAAAAGGAGGAGCACATGAAGGTGGGTGTCATCCTGGAAGGTCTAAGGAGGGGAAGGAGCTGGCTTTGCCCCTCTGAGCTACATCAGAGACCCAGAGTCTCACACAGCTGATGTAGCTACTTTGAAATACCAATGTGTAGTCCCAAATCTAGTTGTATTTTTAATATTTCAGAAACATCCCACAAATATATTAATGCCAGATGACTTATTTTGGGTAAATGACATTAAAGAATGGCTCTGTCATTAATAGATACTGCTCTATAATCCTTGTGAAGACTTGGGTGGTGACAATAGGATGGCGGTGACACACGTCCACCTAGGCTGGGACTTGTGACCTGTTTTGGGGGAGGATTCTTCCCTCCAACTCCTGTATTTTTTTCCCACCTCCCCTGCTCTCCCCAGTTGTTCTCCACAGGACATACCCTTCCTGAGCTCCAACACAATGGTGGACAGATGTGATGTGCCCTAACTTAGCCAATCCATTGTGGACATAACGAGGGATTTTTTTTTTTGGTTTAAAAAATCTATTTTCTATCCACTCATCTATTTTCTGCCTCTACAGATTTGCCTATTCTGGATATTTCATATAAATGTAGCAGCATGTGGCCTTTTTATTTTTTATTTTATTTTACTTTTTTTTGCAGTACCAGGGATTAAACCCAGGGGCGTTCTACCTCTGCGCTACACCCCCGGCCCTATTTTTTATACTTTTATTTTTGAAACTGGGTCTCACAAAGTTGCTGAGGGCCTCACTAAGTAGAGAGAGAGAGAGAGAGAGAGAGAGCGCTGAGGCTGGCCGTGAACCCGCATCCTCCGGTTTCTGCCTCCCAAAGTACTGGGATTACAAGCGTGCGCCACCACGCCCGGCCTACTTATTTTACTTTTTTTGTGGTACTGAGGATTGAATCCAGGGGCCAGTGTACCTCTGAGCTACACCCCTAGCCCTATTTTATTTTTTATTTTGAAATAGGGTCTCACTAAGTTGTGGAAGATATTACTAAGTTCCTGAAGCTTGCCACAAACCTGTGATCCTCCTGTCTCAGCCTCCCAAGTACTGGGATTACAAGTGTGTGCCACCACGCCTGGCATGTGGTCTTCTTAGACTGGCTTCTTTCACTTAGCATAATGTTTTCAATATTTATCAACACTGTGATACGTATCAGTATTTCATTCATTCCCCCCCCCTTTTTTTCTTTTGTGGTGCTGGGGATTGAAGCCAGGGCCTTGTGCACGCTAAGTAAGTGCTCTACCCCTGAGCTACACTACCAACCCTTTCGTTCTTTTTTGTCAAATAATATTCCAGTGTATGAAGATGCTATACCTTGTTTACACATTTCTCAGTTGATAGACATCTGGAATGTTTCCAATTTTTGGTTACTATGAATAATGCCACTAGGAACATTTTTTTTTTTTTTGCGGTACCGGGGATTGAACCCAGGGACGTTCTACCCCAGCCCTATTTTTTATCCTTTATTTTGAAACCGGGTCTCACGAAGTTGCGGAGGGCCTCACTAAGTAGCTGAGGCTGGCTGCAAACCCTGATCCTCCGGTCTCCGCCTCCCAAGTACTGGGATTACAAGCGTGCGCCACCGCGCCTGGCCCCACTAGGAACATTTACACACAAGTTTTTTTGTGTGAACATGTTTTTATTTCCTGAGTATTTACCTAGGAGTGGAATTAATTGACCATTTGTTAGTTTGAAATTATTATAAATAATACTACCATGAATATTTTGGCAATAAAAAGAGTAGAAGAAAGATTTCCAGTCAAAGGAAAGAAGCATAAATAAAGACACAGGGGCATGGGTGTTGTGGGTCTTAACCCCTCTGAACAAACCTTCAGCATTTGTTAAATGGGCTGTTGTAAATATTAGATATAGTGGACAACCTCTGGCACACAGTAAATTTTCAACAAATGATAGCTATTATTCTATATCTTCCAAACCTCGAGGCAAAAATCCTCATGGGCCTAGCCTCATCATCCATCCATATCATCAATTTTATCAGCTTCCCCTGGTTTTTCATTTTTATGACCTTGCATTCTATTTTGTCAGTCCTGGTGTAAGCTTTCAGTAACTGTCAGAGTGGTACCACTTGCAGAAACTCTAACTGGGCTCTGCTTAAAGAAAGTCATTGCCTTTTCATCTCTGCATTCGACTTCTTGCTGAACTCTCCTTATTATTAACTTTTCCCCATGCACCCTCACTGCAGGAGAGGCAAGCCTGGCTCTCATCTCCCTCGGGTCACTGGGAACTAAGATCATGGTGCCGATGAGAGGCGAAAACCCTGGCTTGTATGAAGTGGTGGTCCCTGGGGCAAAGTCAACACTCAATCTGAAGTTGTTAGGTGTGCACAATGACAGGAGATTGCACGCAAAACTCTGTATTTCAGATTGCTTTGGAACAAATTCAAAAGATATGGCAATATTGAGTCTTCATT
Source organism: Glis glis (assembly GCA_004027185.1). NCBI lineage: Eukaryota > Metazoa > Chordata > Mammalia > Rodentia > Gliridae > Glis > Glis glis. The sequence goes on from PVJS01046987.1 coordinate 6,060, forward strand.
TTTGCACAATAAAAACAGACTGATTTGTGCTACTCCCGTTCCTTCCTCTGGTGTGTTTCTGGGCTCTGGGGAAGGGAGATGAAGTAAAGCAAGTGGCCAGTCCATGGAGGCACAGTAAAGGTGCTAAGTCTTTCACAAGTGTGTGTGTGGTCTCAGCACCACACCACGTCACACCCTTTACACTCTCATTGTTTTTTTCTTTGTGGTACTGGGGATTGAACCAAAGGGGAGCTCACCACTGAGCTACACCCCTAGCTCTTTTTATATCTTATTTTGGGACAAGGTCTCACTAAGTTGCCAAGGCTGGTCTCAAACCTGTAATCCTCCTGTCTCAGCCTCCTGAGTACTGGGATTATAGGTGTGTACCACTGCACCTCGCTCTCCTTGTCCTTTATCCTTGCTAAGCACCTGGTACTTTTTTGTCATTTCATACCAGTAAAGATAAGTTATTTATTACTTTGTCCAACATTCTGCCACTTTGTAGAACATCTACGAAGTCTCCTACTACATGCTTATAAAGATGTGTCTCGTTCCCGATGTCTGCGCTCTCTTTTGGGGGCGGGATATTTCACCGGCTCCTTGTTTCACTGTTCAGGGCACATCACCTTCCTCTCAAGTGTCTGCTGTTGAAAACAGTGGTTTGCTCAGCTCTTAAAATCCTGGTAGAAGTTCTGCTAGACCTGGGAGTGCTTCCTGCTTCAAAACCTGGCTCACCCAGGACCACTTGACCCGAGATGTCTGCTGCCAGATTGCTTGTTTCTTCATCAGCCCGTGGCCAGGCTCACTGCTGAATCTTCCTTGCACCTGTGCATTTGGGTAAACCCTTTCATTACCTCTAGCTCTCTTTTGGTGCCGTCTTATTCGGTCCATTTTAATCTTGCAATAATCCCTTCTCTTCTCCTGGACCTCGCTTGGCAGAAAGCAGTGCTTTGTTCTTGCCTGACCTTTCTCTGCTCTCATCTCCTCCATTCTGTCTCGTTGGTTCTTTGATTTTGCTATTTCTTCCCTAGCGTCTTCACCTTCGTTTTATTTGTCTGTGCTCTCCCTTAAATGCCTCCACAGCAATATCTATTTTATTTTTTAAAACCTCTACCTATATTTCTTTTGAAAGCTCTCTTTACAACATTAAAAAAAAGTTTCATTATTTGGGAGCAGGACTTCTATACTTAATTTCTTTATCCGATTTTCCTATGTTTTAAGAAATTAATTTTGATTTCTACCATTGAATGAATAGAAATGATGTCTTTCATTTTACATTTTATGACCTCTAGCATTTTTGTTTATGATCCTCTTAATTCTACTATATTCAAATGGCTAGCACAGGCAGCTAAATAAATATCCCTCTCTCTAATGGTCCTTAAACTTGAATAATTAGTGGACCCAGGGGCATTCTACCTATGAGCTACACCCTCCAGATGAGGGTCTAAGATCCCATGCGCTGGCCTCGAACCTGTGATCCTTCCTACTCTGCTGCCCAAGTACTGGGATTATAGGCCTGCACCACACCTGGTTAAAGAAAAAAAAATCCTTTTGGACCCACAGTGTTGATCCAAATTATTTTATTTATAATAAATTACTGATATAACATAGATATGATTCTGGCTAATGTGGGTAGTTTTTTTTTTACTTTAATAAGCTTATGATGACTCAAGTCTCTCATTTTTCTCTTTTTAAAGTATTGTGAATCTTGTTCACAAGGAACATTTATGTGTTAGCCTTTCTTCTTTTCTTATGTCTCTAATAATTGTATTTTAAGAAACTTACAATGTAGGGGCTTTAGTGGCACTGACCACCCCAGTGAGATTGAAAATACCAATGCAGACTTGTATCTGACTGAGGCCCTACGTCACACTTGCTTATCAGATGAACATCCAGATCATTCAAAATATGTTTCTATAGTTATTGATTGATTTGGAAAGCCCCTATAGAAATAATTCCAACCTCTTTCACTATACCTCATGGTATGGTCTGATGATAAACACTGCAACACAGAGGCCACATCTGTGTATCCACTACCTTGGCTCCTTCCCCAAGACTCACGTGACATCTCCCCCGGCCTCTTGCTGTACATGGGAGAGGCGTCCAGTGCAAAAATGCCCCTTTAACCTTCCTTTCCCTTTGGGGCTTATATTTATGCTTTTGAGGTCAGATAAAAGAAATAAAAATAGCTGGAAAGGAGACATAAAGAAAGCACAAGGAAGCCGGGCGTGGTGGCTCACGCTTGTAATCCCAGTACTTGGGAGGCTGAGACAGGAGGATCCGGGTTTGCGGCCAGCCTCAGCTACTTAATGAGGCCCTCTGCAACTTAGTGAGCCTAAGGATCCTGAGAGCAATGAGACTTATGTCATCCTCACATACCTTCCCATGCCCACCCCTCACCAACTTTCCTTCAGAAGTGGAGTTGGGGACCCCTCCAAATGCATCTCACACTCTTGAGATGGCCCACATTCTCCCTTGACTATGTATTCCTTTATTTACCCCCAAAGGTGTCTCTCTCTTGAGATGGGCATGTTCCTTGAACATGTACCTGCTTTCCTGAAGAAGTCTTCGTGCTTCTACTGCCATGTGCTGAAATTCTTCTCTGTCACGTCCATCAAAGACCCCCCCCCCCCCACACACACACACTGGTGCCGAGCTGAGTTTTCCCATCTCCGGGAACTCCTTGGACTCTTTTCCTGAGACATTGCTTCTCCCCTACCACTTTGATCTTTTCTCTCACGTTGGTTTGCTTCCATCATCTTTCAGATTTTCACAATACACTTTGCATTTTTCTACAAAACTCAAAGAATCTGAACTTGCGTGACTCTTGTCCTATTGAGGAATTTGGTTAGTCCCGAACCAGTCTGCTCGCCCACAGATTTCTCTCTTCAAAATGAGCTCTATTTCTTAAGTCAGAACTACACTGAGATCCTCTCTGTTTGGAGACTTCTAAGCTTCCTTTCCAGCCTGTGTCCTCATGAAGCAGCGGAGGCAGCCCCGGATTTAGGATTAAGACATTCCAGGAGAAATTCCTCTGCTGATGCTATAAAACATCACGGAATCTCTTAACTTCCCAGAGGCCCATTTTTCTCATGTGTAAACTGGGATAACAATAGCTACCCTCTTTCAGGATTTTTGTGAAGCTTCATAAAATACCATATATGAGGCCACTTTTAAAGTCCATCTGCATTATGGATTTTTAGTTGAAGCTCTGCTTGCCCAGTGTGTGTGTGTGTGTGTGTGTGTGTGTGTGTGTGTGTGTGTGTGTATGTTTCAGGCCTTCAGTATTTCCTTTGAGAGTTCTTTTTCCTTTGGCTTCTTGTTTTTCTTATCTCAGGTTCTCCGTCATTTCATTTTTTCTAATTAATTAATTCGCCATTCATCCATTCTATCATATTTGGATGAGAATGTTGAAATTCTGACAGTTGATGTCAGGCTGCTGGGGATGGGGATGGGGAGACTATTTTGGGATAAGACAGACTCTTCAAGGATATAGTTTTCCAGGAGTCAAAATAATTCAGAGAAAGCTGAATGGTTCATTTGGTGCTGAATGCAAGGAAAGGAGAAATGTAAGACGAAAGAGAGAGAGAGAGAGAGAGAGAGAGAGAGAGAGAGAGAGCTATCATGTGGCAGATGGGGTGGCCATCCTGAAATGCACAGTTAACACAATCTCCAGGGGCAGGGTGGCAGTGGGAGGTAGGTGGAAGGACCTGCACACAGAAGCAGGGATTCTGAATTCTAGTACTCTGTTAGCATTGTTTGACTACTGTGACTTAAACTCCATCACATCTTTCATAAAGCTTTCCTCCCTCCAGAGTCAGCTTTTAGGAGAATCCCAGAAAAGAGATGAGTTCAGATCAGGGTTGTGGGGCCCAGGGATAGTAATGAGTGAATTCATGAGAAACCAGAGGTGACTATGACAATGAACCCCCCATGGGAATTCACAGACATCTTTGAATCTACACTGGGGGTGGGATGGGAGTTTGCGCCAATCTTACCAAGTCTTCTGATTTGTAGTGTTTCCAGCTGATATCTAGACATTTGTTTTAAAACAGAATATGTGCCAAATGCCAGCCATATATTCCTTGGACTTAGGCTATCTTCAGAAGGAGCCCATCATATAGCAGGAGCCCAGCAAACATTTGTTGAGTATGTTGGTTTTAGTTTTCCCTGCCATTAATCTATTCCCTTTGTTCTTCTCTTACCCCATTTTTCTGGAATAGCCTCAAAAATAGTGATTTTTATGTATTCTATGTGTTCTCTATATCCTTTTTCTCAGCAAGAACTAATTTCCCGGCGTGTTTTCTTCCTGTACCTCTTGTTTACCCACAGGAGCTTTGTGTTCACCTTTTTCTCTCCTTCAGTCTGAAAGCCGTCTTCATACTCCACCCTCTGAGTCCTGAGCTCTCTGCTCTCGGATCCCGACAGCGTTTTCTGCAGGTGTCTCCACTCAGCTGTGTATCTTTTGTTTGTTTTGGCTCTTGTAGCTAGCATAGCAATGCTAGTCTCCATTTTATAGTGAAAGATTCTTGCTGGCTTACATAAATTCTTCCTTTTGCTCCACAATATTTATGAAAATTTAGTTCACAGAGAAAGTAAGAAAAAGAGTAAGAGAGAGAAAGAGAGAGAACATGAGAGCTTACCTTTTAGAGCCAAGAGACTGAAGTATTTCTAGATAAAATTCTATGTTTGGAATTTGCTCCAAAATAATCCAGAAGGAGAAAGGAAAAAAAAGTAGGGGACTGGATGCGAGAGCTAAAATAAGATTGGCCATATTATTAAAGCTCTGGGATGTGTACATGAGGGTTCCATAATTATATTGACCCCACTTTTGCATATGTTCGAAATTTTCATAATAAAAGGCTTAACTCACATCTGTTTATTATTGCTCTCCACAACCATCACATTTTGGTTTTTGACTGCACAGGACCCTCAGGTGATTTCTTAAGCCCTAGTACCTCCCTGTGCCCCCAAGTCATGTTTAAAGTCTGTCTTCCTGTTGATTTGTTGGCATGCCAAGGTCGTTTTGGTATAAGAGATCTTGCTGACAGGGACAGTGTCTTTGTATCCCATCTTTGTATTCCATCTATGTATCCCAGTGCCTAGCATAGAGTTTGTTGAATTGAAAAGAGAAGTATCTGCCTGTGAATCCTCAGCCTACTGACCCCCCGCCCGTTGTCACCACCATTCCTGGGCCTGTGACATACAAGGAGCCCCAGAGTAAAGCACCGTACAGCCATGTAGGGTTTCACTGCAAGGATGGGAAGAGCCGCTTTGGCTCTCTGCACCTGTGGCTGCATCACCACAGTATCTTCTCACAGGCCTGGCCCTTTTTCTTCTGATACATTCTCCATGATAATTCCAATTTCCTTTCAGACCTGAAGCTCACACCAAACTTCTTGCTTCCTGTAATTTGGTGATTTAAATGGCTACAGTTGTGGACTTAACTCAGCGCCCGAGTCCTCACTGCATATTGTGCTATTGAGCAGCCTCTCTTCCTCTCTTCCCTCCCAGCACATCCTTCATCTCTACACAAAGAGAGTGGTGCCCTTCTTCTCTTCTCATATCCTTTGGGTGGCTGGCCCTCATTTCATCCTAATGCAAGTAGCAGTGCCACCATCTTTGTTTCTCATTTCTCTTACCCTCTCCATGTTTTCTTCCTGCCTCCCTCCAGTCCCAAATCGTCAGCTTTCCTCTGATGTTCCTATTCCAGGTTCAGCTTGTACCATCTCTTATAGTTCACCTCCTACTGCTCTCATTCTGGTAGTTTCTATCTTGCTTTCACTACTCCTTTTTAAATAGCTTTTATAGATCTCAGTGGTCATTTGGTCTTCTTCATGGTATGCAACACTGGAAGAGTTCAACTGGGGAGTCAGGCGCTATTGTGCCCATTTTGTGTGTGTGTGTGTGTGTGTGTGTGTGTGTGTGTGTTACTGGGGATTGAACCCAGGGGCATTCTACCTCCAAGCTACATCCCCAGCCAATTTTTTTATTCTTTATTTTGAAACAGGGTCTCACTAAGTTGCGGAGTGCCTCACTAAGGAGCTGAGGCTGGCTGCAAACCTGTGATCCTCCTGTCTCAGCCTCCTAAGTACTGGGATTATAAGTGTGCGCCATCATGCCCGGCATTATTATTCCTATTTGACAAGGATCAGAAGGGCTAAGTGGCTTGCTTAAGGTTTCAGAACTAGTTCAGGTCAGAAGTAGAAACTCAGGCTCCTAAATCTTGGTCCAGTGCTCCAACATACACTCACCATCTGACTTACACTGTGCTCCTGTCCCCTTGGGAAACAATCTTGAACTTCTGTGCACTTGCAAGAGAATATTTCTGACAATAGTCCTGGCGGACTGGGAACTGGGCTAGGCCAAGGTGGGGTGGTTAGGGACTGTCTTACTGATTCATGCTGGCATGGGTAGCCTGAAGGCTCAATATTGTCTCAAAGAATTCTCCTGTTCCTGAAAAAGAGCCAAACACTGCAGCAGAGGAGAAACGTTGAATCCTTATGATTACTGTGCTTTAGGGAGGGGTCTTTGGATTTCCGGGAATCAGAGAATGGCTTGGCACCAGGTCAGATTTCAAGGGTTGCCATCCTGCAGAATGATGGGCTACAGTGCTGATCCCCTTCCTTGGGTAAAAGGATGAACTGATTGTTGGGTATCATGATCAAATAAGCATGCAGAATGGTGGAACTGTGAGTGACAGTTCACCAGTATGGAGAAAGAATGTGGTTGTCCCCTACCATCACCTGAGGATGACCTTGGCTGTTCACATGTGAGGATATGAAGTGTGTGTGTGTGTGTGTGTGTGTGTGTGTGTGTGTGTGTGTTGGAGGGATAGGAGGGCTAGAGCAGGCTTGGTAATGGAAACACTTTCCCACCTTATGTCCAATGAAAACCAACTTCTCTAGCCCACCCCCAATCCTGTAGTACCCCAATTCCCATGTTTCTAGAGCATTAATCTTCTGGGACACTCTCAGCAAATCTCCTGCTGAAACTATAGCTCTCTACTTTCCATCTTTGATTGCTTGGGAGAAGAGAATTTGTTTGTAATCCATTTTAATTTTTTTCATTTTTCTCTCACCAAACATTCAAAACCAAATATGTGTTTATGTGAGGAACCAGAAAAAGATATTTTACCTCAAGTGAAAACTTGAACATCCTTAGACAAGTTGAGAAGAATCATTCTTTTGTTTGCATAGAATATCGGCCCTTGCAAAGCTCAGGGTGCCCCTCCCCGGCCTCCACCTGCAAGAACTCTGTGGGTGGAACAAACTCAGGGTCAGCAAGCAGAAGAGTGCTAACCCAGGGCAGTGGCGGTGGAGTGGAGCAGTTAGGTGTTCTGGATTCTTTACTTACTCTACAGAATTACATATAGTAATATCAATAGGATCCTGACACACACCAAAAAGAGGCAGAGGAACACATTGGAGTTATAGTTTTGGATGCTTTATTATCTAAAGTCAAAAGGGAAGATACAAAACTTGTATTTACCAAGCAAGTGCACTAGGGCCTACGGAAAATTTTGGTCCTTTTTGTTAAGCTGTCAGATGCTCCAGGCAGCTGGCCAGATGGCTATGTTTTACGTCCACGTCCTGGCTTAACATTTGCGAGGCTGCTGAATAATGTAGATCCTTTTCAGTGGAGTGACCTTCACCAGAGCAGGTGTGGGTTTTTGATATGCCATGTGTACTGTCGCTGGAAATTTATGGTTGAGCTAAAGGTGAAAAGGGAAGAAGACATGATCATATTGGATCTTTTTGGTTAGGAAATATTAAAGTAGTAGAAAGCAATACAGTTGATCAGGGGACTTTCATAATTTTGTTTATTTGTTTGATAATACCTCTTTTTTTATACTACTTCCACCCCGAACCCATAGGAGAGTATGTATTAAGCTAGGTTTTCCCTGATTAACTTGCCTTTAATTTTTAAAATTATATATATGCATACATATATATGAGAATATATATTATATATGTGCATTTATATTTGTTTCAAGATAACATTTTGAAAAGTAGAAATAGTTATGTCTACACCATTGCTCTGTAATATTAGCAATTATTCTGACAATAGTATGCATATTCTAAGAAGGATACAGGAACATGGAAAAGTCCTAATGGAGAAGGGGGGTTCCATTGTCAAAAGATCAGAAATAAAGAGCCTTTGAAGAAGTTAGGAAGAATTTTAGTTATTTATTAGATCAAAGCATTGCTTCTCAGCCTTTTGGCTAAGATCAAGTGTAATATATGTTCTTATCAGTTTAATATTAGGTCAAAGCATGTGAAATTGGTCTTTTAAGGTTTAAAATGGTATGACATCAACCATTTCATATGGTTCAATCTAAATAGTCTGGTGAAGGGAAGACAGAAATGATTTACTAGGTTCAGGTAACAAACACTCTCAATAGCTATCTCCACAGAAGACATCGAATGCATTTAGATTAACACCAACTGAGACTTTTTGACAAAAAGAGGAATTTCCTAGAAACCAAGGGGCTTTATGGAATTTGCATTTAAGACAGCCTGAGGTGCAAAGGATGCCCCAGTGCAGCTGAGTACTTCACACACATGGTTTCTCTAGGAGGAGAATATGGACACAGCAAACTTTTGGGTCCATTCCAGGTTTAGTTCCCAATTCCATCAATACAGCCTAAGAGTACCAAGGGACCTCCTCTCAGCCAGCAAGAAAGAGGCGCATCAGCTCACTAGGAATTTAACTTATCACTGTGGAGCTTAGATGCCTTTCCCTGACACTCCAGTTAAATAAAAGGGGAGATAAACTGTTCATGACCCCAAGCGTCACACTGTTTATGGATTGTTTGGGCTTTTCTAAGCCAGGGAAAACGTATGTGCCTGACATCTCTCCTCAAATGTCCCTGGCCAAGCTATACACACACAGCGGTCCCTTTCATGTGAAACTGAACTCCAAAAGTCCTTTCTTCTTGGCCTTAAAAAATTAAACACTCTGGAAGAACATCCACTGAAGTGCTAACAATGGCTATCTCTGGGGGTAGAATCACAGGCAATTCCTAGTCTTTTTCCTTGTCTTAACAGCATTTTTTCTATTTTTTTCCTTTAGAATGTGCAGGTACAAGTTATACAATAATTAAGCCCAAGGATGGTCTCTGCTGACATTCTAGCAGAATGGAACAACATAATTGAGATACTGGCCATAAATGCTGCTTCAGTTCTGAAAAAGAGCTGAGGACTTTTCTTTTGTCAGATCAGTTATCATCAGTGCATATGACATGCATTTTACAGTGTGGTAAGGGCAGAGTGTTTTGTTTTTCTTTTAACATTAGAACCAGAAGGAGATGTCAGAGGTTACTGACTGCAGTAGTTTGCTTCCAGACTGGGTGTCTTTAGCTCAACTAAAACAGATGGGTTATTTCAGGTTAGCTTTAACTTACATTTAAGAGATAATAGGTGGGAAGCCGGGCGTGGTGTCGCATGCTTGTAATCCCAGTACTTTGGGAGGCGGAGACCGGAGGATCCCGGTTCGCGGCCAACCTCAGCGCGCATGCGTGCGCGCGTGATCTCTCTCTCTCTCTCTCTCTCTCTCTCTCTCCTCTCTCCTCTAT
>PVJS01046988.1:0-15615 GCA_004027185.1 Glis glis
TTTTTTTTTTTTTTTTTTTTTTGTGTGTGTGTGGTGGTGGGGATTGATCCCAGGGGCATTCTACCTCTGAGCTACACCCCCAGCCCTTTTTATTTTGAAACAGGGTCTCACTAAGTTGCGGAGGGCTTCATTGCGTTGCTGAGGCTGGCTGCAAACCTGTGATCCTCCTTTCTCAGACTCCCAAGTACTGGGATTACAAGCATGTCCCACCATGCCTGGCTAAGCTTCCCTCTTAAAGGGCTTTTTCTGCCTTTCCTCTGTTAAGTCTTTTGTTGTCTCTGATGCTCTTGCTCATCTCTCTTTCTGGAAACTTCTCCTTATCCCTGCCTAAGATCTACTCATCCAGGTTCATGTTCATCTCTCCTATCATCATCAGGAAAAAAAATTCATTCAAGGCCAGCCACCTCCTAACCAGGGAAGTTGAAGGAATGTTTAGAAGTAAATTAATTTTAGCCAGGTGTGGTGGCGCATGCTTATAATCCCAGTACTTGGGAGGCTGAGACCGGAGGATCCACGTTCACCGCCAGCCTCAGCTACCTAGTGAGGCCCTCTGCAACTTAGTGAGAACCTGTTTCAAAATAAAGAATAAAAAAATAGGACCAGGGTGTAGCTCGGAGGTAGAATTCCCCTGGGTTCAATCCCAGTACCGTAAAAAAAAAAAGAAGTAAACTAATTTTAATATTAGCTTAAGTTACACAGAGGCCTTTGGTACATTGTAGGCACTGAGTATGTTAAATTTACTTCAAATCAGATGCAAAAACATTATGTGTACTTGGGAGCCCAGGAAAATTTAACTTTTAAGTGATTTATACACACCTGATTATCAAAATCTCAGGCTCTTGATTCAGACAGACCTAAGTTTAAATGTAGGCTTTCCTAGTTGCTGGTTGTGGCCTTGGGAAACTCAGCTTACTTCTCTGAACCGCCATATCTGTAGAATGAAGGTCACAGTAACATGTCCCACAGGACTTTTGAGAGGATTGAATATGATACTCTATGTAAATGAGCCACTTGTACATGCTCAACAGTCAAGCGTTGCTGTGTCGTTCTGACTGTGTAGACACGTTCTTTTGCATGTCCCTTCTATGACCATGACCTTTGTGAACGTGGTGCCAGCATGGCTATCGGAGGGAGTAGAGTTGACCAGCTGACGGCTCCTGCATGCATAATCCCAAAAGAGCTCAGTACAGTATTTGGGGCAGACTCAGGAAAAGGGCCTGGACCATCAACTTTGAGGCATAAAATTAATATCTGTGTAATAAACCAACCATGCTATCTCAGGCCCTGATATATAGTTGCTAAGTTTAGGAAAACATTCGTGTGCCCAAACTCTTATTGAACATCTATTATGTCTGAGGCTATGGTGTGGAAAGCATACATGGCCCCTTTTCACGTAAGCTAACAGTTTGTTTAACCCAAAGTTGTGAGGCAATTTGATTCATCTCACCGGGAAGCAATGCAATTCAATGATGTAAGGGAACACCGTGTTTTACTAAAACAAAACTAGAACTGAGCGTGGTGGTGCACGCCTGTCATCCCAGTACTTGGGAGGCTGAGACAGGAGGACCACAGGTTTGTGGCCAGCCTCAGCTACTTAGTGAGGCCCTCCGCAACTTAGTGAGACCCTGTTTCAAAATAAAAAAGAATAAAAAATAGGGCTAGGGGTGTAGCTCGGAGGTAGAATGCCCCTGGGTTCAATCCCCAGTACCGCAAAAAACAACAGCAACAAAAAAGAAAGCAGGGCTGGGTGTGGCATGGAGGTAGAATGCAAAAGAATGAAGAAACTACAGCTACCTACAGCAGGAGTGTGGAGTTCACCAATGTAATGTGAGTGATGGCCGCGGACCCCAATAGGCACACGCCGGGCAATCCTGTTACCCATGGCTCCAGCACAGCCACAGCTAATCTCTGGTGTTTGAAGTGAAGAGAGTGTCACTGGGGCTAGTGGCTGAAGCAGCAGAGACAGGAACTCCTGGGGGGCAGTAAGGTTCCCTTTCTTTGATTTTTTGCTGCTTACCTGAGTGGGGAGTCATCGGTTGATAGGCTGTGTGTGTGTGTGTGTGTGTGTGTGTGTGTGTTACCTCCGACATACACCCCCAGCCCTATTTTATTTTTATTTTGAAACAGAGTCTCCCTAGGTTGATGAGTCTCACTACTTGCTGAGGCTGTCCTTGAATTTGGGATCCACCTGTCTCAGCCTCCCAAGTACTGGGATTACAGGTGTGCACCACCATGCCCGGCTGAGTGGTATGCTTTTTTTTTTTTTTTTCGGAACTGGGGATAGAACCCTGCAGGGGCATTCTACCTCTAAGATACACCCCCAGTCCTATTTTTTATTCTTTATTTTGAAACAAGGTCTCACTAAGTTGCGAAGGGCCTCACTAAGTAGCTGAGGCTGGCTGCGAACCTGTGATCCTCCTGTCTCAGCCTCCCAAGTACTGGGATTACAAGCGTGTGCCACTATGCCTGGCTAGTGGTACGCTTTTTCTTTTTTTTACTGGGGATTGAACCCAGGGGCGTTACACCCCCGGCCCTATTTTATATCCTTTATTTTGAAACAGGGTCTTACAAAGTTGCGGAGGGCCTCACTAAGTAGCTGAGGCTGGCTGCAAATCTGCGATCCTCCTGTCTCAGCCTCCCAAGTACTGGGATTACAAGCGTGCCCCACCACTCCCGGCGCTAGTGGTACGCTTTTGATTGGCGCACTATATGTACCCTACACCTCAAGAAAAGATTTCATGGAAAGCAAGCTGATCTCTTGATCACTCTGTGACCACACACTCATCAGCTCAAATGGTTGACAGCCCATTCTCAGGGACTGCACAACTGCCCAACACTTTGCATTATATTCTTTTTTTGTGTGTGTGGTACTGGGGATTGAACCCACAGGCTTTCTACCTCCAAGCTCCACCCCCAGCCCTATTTTTTATTATTTTTTTATTTTTTTTTATTTTTTTTTTTTTTTGCGGTACCGGGGATTGAACACAGGGGCGTTCTACCTCCGCGCTACACCCCTGGCCCTATTTTTTATACCTTATTTTTGAAACTGGGTCTCACAAAGTTGTGGAGGGCCTCACTAAAGAGAGAGACAGAGAGACAGGGAGAGAGAGAGACAGGGAGAGAGAGCGCTGAGGCTGGCTGTGAACCTGGATCCTCCGGTCTCCGCCTCCCAAAGTACTGGGATTACAAGCTGCGCCACCACGCCCAGCTCTTATTATTTATTTTGAAACAGGGTCTCACTAAGTTGCAGAGGGCCTCACTAAGTAGCTGAGGCTGGCCATGAACCTGGATCCTCTGGTCTTAGCCTCCCAAGTACTGGGATTACAAGCGTGCGCCACCACGCCTGGCTTGCATTATATTCTTATACTATCCCCTGAATACCTGTTGGGAGCAGGTGTGGTCTTATCTCCTACCACACCAGAGGGAATGTCTAGACATCTAGCTACAACCCCAGCCCACTTATAACTACTTTTTTTTTTTTGTATTGGGAATTGAACCCAAGGCCATTCTACCTCCCAGATACACCCCCACACCTCCAGCCCTATTTTATTTTGAAACAGGGTCTTGCTAATTTGCCAAGGCTGGCCTCAAACCTGCAATTCTCCTGTCTGTAATCCTAATCCAAGTATTAGGATTACGGGCACATGCCACCATGCCTAGCTGCCCTATCTCTTAAAAACACAGGAGAATTTAATTCTCTTGACTATTTGTGTGATATACAATAGACTAAATAATAAAAAGAAATGTTGAAAGGCAGGTATGGTGGCTCATGCCTGTAATCCCAGTACTTGGGAGGCTGAGACAGGAGAATTGTAGGTTCCAGGACAGCCTCAGCAGGTAGTGAGACTCTCATCAACCTACAGAGATCCTGTTTCATCTTTTTTTTTTTTTTTTTGCAGTACTGGGGATTGAACCCAGAGGCATTCTACCTCCGAGCTACACCCCCAACCCTATTTTTTATTCTTTATTTTGAAACAGGGTCTCACGAAGTTGCCGAGGGCCTCACTAAGTAGCTGAGGCTGGCCATAAACCCAGATACTCCTGTCTCAGCCTCCTAAGTACTAGGATTACAAGCATGCGCCACCACACCCGGGGAGATCCTATTTCAAAATAAAAATAAAATAGGGCTGGGTTTGTAGCCTGGAGGTAGAATGCCCCTGGGCTCAATCCCCAGTACCACAAAAACTAAAACAACAGCAAAAAAGATTCAGTATTAGTTGCAGACACATTGTAACGTTACCAAGATCAAGACAATGTGGAGTGAGGAGCACACACATGGATGAGACAGGTGGGGAACCTAGGAAAAGACCTGACAAATACACCTCCCTGATTTTTGTTTGTTCGTTTGTTTGTTTGTTTGTTTGTTTGTTTGTTTGTGATACTAGAAATTGAACTCAGGGGCATTCTACCTCTGAGCTACACCCCCAGCCCTATTTTATTTTTTATTTTGAAACAGGGTCTTGCTAGGTTGCTAAAAGCCTCACTATATTGCTGAGGCTGTCCTCAAACCTGCGATCCTCCTGTCTCAGCCTCTCAAATTCTGTGATTACATGTGTCCACCCCCAGCCCTATTTTTTTTTGAAACAGGGTCTTCCTAAGTTGCCAAGGCTGGCCTCAAACCTGCGATCCGCCTGTCTCAGCCTCTCAAATTCTGTGATTATAGGCGTGCACCACCACACCCAGCTTGTACTTCTCTTTATTTCTCCACCTGACCTATTTCCTGTTTCTAAGGTACTTTTGCCATGGAGACATAAACAAACACACCTAATTTCCTCTAGTTGGACTGCGGACTTCTACATTGGGTTTCTCATGCCCACTGCCCATGAGGCTCAGCTTATTTGCCCTTTGTATCTCTTCATTAAGCTACTCCTCCAACTTACCCAATCTTCCTCTCCTGGTGTGGCTGCACTCTTCTTCTTCTTCTTCTTCTTCTTCTTCTTCTTCTTCTTCTTTTTTTTTTTTTTTTTTTTTTTTTTTTTCGGTTTTAACCCAATGGCATATTTCCTCCCAGCCTAACCCCCCGCCCCTTTTTTTTTTTTTTTTTTTTTTTTTTTTTTTTTTTTTTTTTTTTTTTTTTTTTTTTTTTTTTTTTTGTGGTGTTACGGATTGAACCCAAGGGCATATTACCTCCGAGCTACACCCCCAGCCCTATTTTTTATTCTTCATTTTATTTATTTATTTATTTATTTATTTATTTATTTATTTGGCACTGGGGATTGAGCCCAGGGGTATTCTACCTCCAAGCTACACCCCCAGCTCCATTTTTTATTCTTTATTTTGAAACAGGGTCTCACTAAGTTGCAGAGGGCCTCACTGAGTAGCCGAGGCTGGCCGCGAACCCCAATCCTCCCATCTCAGCCTCCCAAGTACTGGGATTACAAGCGTGAGCCACCATGTCTGGCTCTATTCTTTATTTATTTATTTATTTTTATTTTGTGGTACCAGGGATTGAACCCAGGGGCATTCTACCTCCGAGCTACACCCCCGGCCCTATTTTTTTATACTTTATTTTGAAACCGGGTCTCACGAAGTTACAGAGGGCCTCTCTAAGTAGCTGAGGCTGGCCGCGAACCCGGATCCTCCGGTCTCAGCCTCCCAAGTACTTGGATTACAAGCATGTGCCACCACGCCCGGCCTATTCTTTATTTTTTGAAACAGGGTCTCACTAAGTTGCAGAGGGCCTCACTAAGTAGCTGAGGCACACTGCAAATCCAGATCCTTGGGTCTCAGCCTCCTAAGTACTGGGATTACAAGTGTGCCCCACCTTGCCTGGCTTCTTTATTTTTTTTTTTTTTGAGGGTGTAGGGCTACTGGGAATTGAACCCAGGGGAATTGTACCTCTGAGCAACACCCCCAGCCCTTTTAATTTTGAAACAGGATCTTGCTCAGTTGCTGAGGGCCTCACTAAATTGCTGAGGCTGGCCTCAAACCTGCAATCCTCCTGTCTCAGCCTCCCAAGTCCTAGGGTTACAGGTTTGTACCATCACACCCAGCTATGGTGGCACTCTTGAGTGTGTGGATAGCTATGAGTATTTGTCTTCCAACTCATATATACATTCTGTGTGCAAGCCAACCTCCCATCGCTGAGACCGATTCTTGCCAACACTTGAGTTGTTATGGATCTATATTGATTGGTCATTAGAATTAGGGACACTTTGAATATTACTGTTTTGTTTCCTATTAAAGTAACTGTAGAGCTGGGTGTGGTGGCACACGCTTGTAATTCCAGTACTTGGGAGGCTGAGGCAGTTGGATTGTAGGTTCCAGGAACCAGCAAATAGTGAGACTTTCATCAACCTACTGAGACCCTGTTTCAAAGTAAAAATAAAATAGTGCTGGGAGTGTAGCTCGGAGGTAAAATGCTCCTGGGTTCAATCCCCAGCACCACGCATACACAAAAAGAGATGATTTGTGTTCTTATTACCTGCTATCAGGTGGTGCCTGATTTCAATTTGACCCATTAACCCATTATTGAGAAAGTTAATTTTGGCTGCTTGGTTCAGGTGGTGTTTGCTAGGTTTTCCACTGCAAAGTTGTTCTTTCACCCTTTGTAATTATTATTTTGTGGAGCGGTCCTTTGAGGCTCTATAGCCAGCCTGTTCTCCATCAAGCCTCTACTTACTATTTTCAGGGTTTTTGGCTGAATGATTATTACCATAATGATTGCCTACTGGTGACTTTCTAATTTCATTATTCCTTCTAAATTTATTAGTTGTTGGCCAGGCGCAGTGGTGCACACCTGTAATCCCAGTACTTAGGAGACTGAAACAGGAGGATAACAGGTTCGAAGCCAGCCTCAGCAATTTAGCAAGGCCCTCAGCAACTTAGCAAGACCCTGTTTCAAAATAAATGAATAAAATCTGGCTGGGGGTGTAGCACAGAGGTAGAATGCCTCTGGGTTCAATCCCCAGTACCACACACACACACACACACACACACACACAAATAAATGATTAGTTGTCATTCTACTGTAAATAAAAATGTTCTCTTCCCCTCATTTGTTTATTTTTCAATTACTTCTAAATTATTTTCATTTTTTAATATTGATTATTTATATCAGTATGAGTATGTATATTCCATTTCCTTCTGTGAATTATAATTTTTTGCTGTATTTATTTATTTATTGTGGTACTGGGGATTGAACTCAGGGGCATTCTACCTCCAAGCTACACCCCAGCCCTATTTTTTTATTCTTTATTTTAAAACAGGGTCTCACTAAGTTGCGGAGGCCTCACTAGGTAACTGACGCTGGCCGCGAACCCGGATCCTCCTGTCTCCGCCTCCCAAGTACTGGGATGACAAGCGTGCGCCACCACGCCCAGCTTGTCATTATTTATTTTGATGCTCAGATTTTGTTAGAGGGAGTCCCCTTCCAGCCCTTTCTATACCTTTGTGACATGTCTCTATCATTCACTTCTTCACACTTTGCCACAGCAAGATGGTCCAAGTTCATCCTGTCCTTTCCTTATTTCTGTCCTGGAATCAATTGCTTCTCCAAGGATCCCTGGCTTCTTTTGGTGGAGAATGGTGTTTAGAAACCAAAATGTGGGCAGGAGGGGTGTTCGTTGCTATTGGAGTTTTTTTTTTTTTTTTTTTTTGCAGTACCAGGGATTGAACCCGGGGGCGTTCTACCTCCGCACTACACCCCCGGCCCTATTTTTTATACTTTATTTTGAAACCGGGTCTCACGAAGTTGCGGAGGGCCTCACTAAGTAGAGAGAGAGAGAGAGAGAGAGAGAGAGACAGGGAGAGAAAGAGAGAGAGAGAGAGCTGAGGCTGGCCGCCAACCTGGATCCTCCGGTCTCCGCCTCCCAAAGTACTGGGATTACAAGCGTGCGCCACCACGCCCGGCTGAGTTTTGTTGTTTCACGCTCTCTTGGTGGAGAAAGCTAGGGAATGTATGTATGCACACACATTGGTACACACCTATACACACATGCATCTAGATTAATTTCTCTATCTACCCAAAACCATAGTTTTTTTTTTCTTTTTTCACAGCTGTAGGTTTCTTCTAGCTCAGTGAGAACCCTGTCTTCCACTGTCCTCTACATATGTACTTATTTGATCGACCGTCGTGTATTTGACCAATGTCCTGTTTTTGGCCTTACATTGAGGCCCTCCATCCCAGACTCACCCCACTTTCAGGCCCTGGATCCTAGGACTCTTCTCATTCTGCTTGGGTGCCTGTCATCTTTTAGGGGCCACTACCATGTACAGCCCCTCAAAATGCCATCTTCCCACACATGGCTCCAACACGTCGCATGGCTGTGGGATGCGTCCCCACTCTCCTCAGATTCTGACCGCACAGGCTGTGCGATGCCTCTGCCCCTGGCCAGATGCCCTCCCTGCCCTGCTCACACTGGCACTAGCTTGGGGCAACGGCACCCTTCCCTTGGGTTCTGGCCCCTGCCAGGCTGCTGCCCTGCCCCCACGCCGCCTGTACTCACCCTCTTTGCTCTTTTTGGGCCCCACACAGGCGCCAATACTCCACTCCTGGCTGGCACTGTCACCACTCGTCCCCGGCCCCCAGAAGTCCTTCTCACCCTTCTCAGGCTCTAATAACCCCCACCCAGATATCTACCCTGCTTTAGGCTTTTGAACTAAGTCTTTCTCTTGACAGGAAGTAAGCTTTTCTTTTCTTTTTCTTTTTGTACAGGTGATTGAACCCAGGGGCAGTCTACCTTTGAGCTACACCCCCAAGCCCTTTCTTTATTTTTTATTTTGAAACAGGGTCTCGCTAAGTTGCTGAGGCTAGCCTCAAACCTGCCATCCTCCAGTCTCAGCCTCCCGAGCACTGGGAATACATGCCAGGGCTTAAGGTTGGGTTTTTATTATGGTGCATAATTAGGTGGCATATACATGGCCGCTGGATCACCTCGCCCTCCTCGCCCTCTGCCTGTCTCTCCCCTCAGCCTCATTTGCCAGATCCTCTTCCTGTGTGATTTCACGTTCCTGTCCCAGCTCCACTAGCCTTCCAGGGAGGTCATATCCACTGCCGAGTTTTAAGTCATCTCTGTGCAGAGGCCACCTCCCCTGTCTACCTCTGACTTTTCCCCTGACCTCTGGTTCCATATCTCCAGGGAGGTCACTGAGAGACACATCAAACTCAGTACTCGACTCCTCCGTCTCTGAAAGTATTATTTACCATCCCCCACAAGACCTGCCATATACGGACAATACAACATAATGCAAGTTTATGGATATTATATTTATATTTGCAAGCTGGGCGTGGTGGCGCGTGCCTGTGATCCCAGTACTTGGGAGGCAGAGATAGGATGATCCAAGATTCCAGGACAGTCTCAGCAACTTAGTGAGACTCTCATCAACCTAGCAGGGCCCTATTTCAAAATAAAAATAAAATAAAATAGGGCTGGGGGTGTAGCTTGGAGATAGAATGCCCCTACGTTCAATTCCCCAGTACCACAAAACAAAAAACAAAACATTAATATTCCTATAATAAAAGTGATCAGTTTAATTCAGAGGGGTAAGATAATGAGAGGCATCAAAGATGCAACCCCCAGGTTTCTAGCTCAGGTGGCTGGTGATACCATTAACCAGGATACGGGATAAAAGAAGAGCAGGAGGTTTGGACATGGTCAAAATGAAGGGCTAGTGAGATAGTAAGGATATATAAGTCAAAAGACAAAAGTACAACAAATTTAATTTAAAAATCTTAATTAGCTTTATTTGAGATTCTGGAATCAAGCAACTTCATTGATAAAATAGAATGTGTTTAGCTGGGCGTGGTGGTGCACGCTTGTAATCCCAGTACTTGGGAGGGAGGCTGAGATGGGAGGATTGCAGGTTTATGGCCAGCCTCAGCTACTTAGTGAGGCCCTCCCTGCACAACTTAGTGAGACCCCGTTTCAAAATAAAGAATAGCCGGGCGTGGTGGCGCACGCTTGTAATCCCAGTACTTTGGGAGGCGGAGACCGGAGGATCCGGGTTCGCGGCCACCCTCAGCTTTGTCTCTCTCTCTCCCTGTCTCTCTCTGTCTCTCTCTCTGTCTCTCTACTTAGTGAGGCCCTCCGCAACTTCATGAGACCCGGTTTCAAAATAAAGTATAAAAAATAGGGCCAGGGGCGTAGCGTGGAGGTAGAACGCCCCTGCATTCAATCCCCGGTACCGCAAAAAAAAAAAAAAAAAAGAATAAAAAATAGGGCTAGGGTGTAGCTTGGAGGTAGAGTACCCCTGGGTTCAACCCCCAGTACTGCAAAAAAAAAAAAAAAATGAATGTGTTCCAATGAGCTGAGCAGAAAAGGTTGAAGGATCGCAGGTTTGAGGCCAGCCTCGGCAACTTAGTAAGACCCTGTCTCAAAATAAAAAATAAAAGGGCGTAAGAAGCAAGATGGTGGGATAGCGAGAGGCAGCATGTTGCTGATGCTCCAAGAGTCGGACCTCGGCCTGCGGGAAGACTGCATCTTGAAAAGAAAAGTAGGGCAGCCAAAACTCAACAAAACAATGAGAGCTGAAGAGCAGCGGAGTGCGAGGCAGCGGACAGAGTGGGGGGCTAAACAGAACTCCACGCATTTCACCTGGTGAGTGGAGAGCAGAGGCGAAGGCGCCATCTATGTGGGGCCACGCCTA
This sequence comes from Glis glis, assembly GCA_004027185.1. Taxonomy (NCBI): domain Eukaryota; kingdom Metazoa; phylum Chordata; class Mammalia; order Rodentia; family Gliridae; genus Glis; species Glis glis. The sequence continues at coordinate 10,588 of PVJS01046988.1, forward strand.
CACCGCGACTCCCGGAGACCAACAGCAAAGAGACAGCAGATCCTTGTGAAAACAGTGACTATAGACCACCATTGAAACCGATCAACTCCAGATATTATGAAGCCCAAGTCAATCCAGACCCGCACCTACAACGACGATGGTTTCAAGGGGTGTGCCATGAGCCTCTGCCCCGCAACGAGTGTGATGAAGAGAGACAAAGAAGAGGTGGCCATACACAGGAGCAGCCCAACTCTGAGAACACGAGCTGATGAGCCACGGCCCCATGAGCAGCTCAACACCGTCCTGGAACACCCCAGAACTGAGGATATAGGTAAATGAGACATGGCCCCTTCCCCAGCAGCCCAGCACTGAGAACACAAGTGGGCCAGCCCCCAGACCCGCCCCCAGAGACCCACCCCACACTGGGGACATGAGGAGGGTGAGCCCTCGGCCCTGTCCCCAGAGAACCCCTCCCCCCAGCGCTGGGGACGTGGGGCGGATGAGCCCTCAGCCCTGCCCCCGGAGAACCCTGGCGCTGGGGATGCGGGGAGGGTGTGCCCTTGGCCCCCCTGGAGAACCCCTCCCGAAGCGATGGGGACACGGGGAGGACGAGCCCTAAGCCCCGCCCCCGAAGACCCCTGGTGCTGGGGACATGGGACGAGTGAGCCCTCTGCCCCGCCTCCAGAGACCCCCCTCCCCCAGGTGCTGGAGATGCGGCGTGGGTGAGCCCTTGGCCCCGCCCCAGCGACCCCCCCGCCTGGCGCTGGGGACATGGGGCGGGTGAGCCTTCAGCCTTGCCCCCGGAGAAACCCAGAGACACCCCCCCGGCGCTGGGGACGTGAGGCAGGTGAGCCCTCAGCCCCACTCTGTAGACCCCCCTGGCACTGGGGACATAAGGCAGGTGAGCCGCCTTGCCCCCGGAGAACCCTGGAGATCCCCCCAGCGCTGGGGACACGGGGCAGGTGAGCCCTCGGCCCTGCCCCCAGAGAACCCCTCCCCCCAGTGCTGGGGATGCGGGGCAGATGAGCCCTCGGCCCTGTCCCCAGAGACCCCCAGCTTGGGGATGTGGGGCAGATGAGCACTCGGCCCCGCCCCCGGAGGCCCCCCAGGTGCTGGGGACACGGGGTGGGCGAGCCCTTGGCCCCGCACCTGGAGAACCCCTCACCCCAGCGCTGGGGACATGGGGTGGGTAAGCCCTGGCTCTGCCTCCAGAGACGGCTGGCGCTGGGGTCACGGGGCGGGTGAGCCCTCAGCCCCGCCCCCAGTGAACCCCTCCCCCCGGCACTGGGGACTTGGGGCGGGCAAGCCCCCAGCCCCTCCCAGAGAACCCCAGTGCTGAGATCATGGGAGGATGAGCCACAACCCCACACAGGAGGGACTCCAGACAAAGAGAGAAAACCTCAGATGAGTGAAGAAGGCGAACTAACTGGGGGAGACAGGAGGGAAGGAGAGGGAAACAAACTGGTGCACAGGATGGACTTACACAAAGATATCAAAGTCGAGTACTATGCTGAAAACAGGAAGGAGGGAGGGGGAGGTGGGGGGGTGGGAATTGGGGAGGGCTAATTGACCAATGAGTGCATGTATACGTCAACCACCCTGAAATCCTTCAAGATGTGTGATTGCAATGCACTAATAAAATAAAATAAAAATTTAAAAAAAAGGGGGGCTGGAGGTGTAGCTTGGAGGTAGAATTCCCGTGTTCAATCCCTAGTACAAGAAAAAAAAATTCCGTGTGCCTTGGTAAATAATTCATCTGTATTCCTGAAGTCTTGCTGATCTGTTTAAACTAGAGAAAAATGTATTGAGATGGTTGGAACTATCAACCACTAAAATTGAACCCAAAATATCCAAGGGTTCATACCTTTAATTCTAAATTATCTATGCTTCTCACCAGAAAACTGAAAAGGGCCAACATAACATAAAATGACTAAGGGCTTTTTTTTTTTTTTTTTTGCAGTACTGAGGATTGAACCCAGGGGCATTCTATCTCCGGGCTACACCCCAGTCCTATTTTTTATTCTTTATTTTGAAACAGGGTCTCACTAAGTTGCGGAGGGCCTCACTAAGTAGCTGAGGCTGGCCTCAAACCCATATCCTCTGGTCTCAGCCTCCCAAGTACTGGGATTACAAGCATGCACCACCACGCCCGGCTGGTGAGGGCATTTGACTGTCTTTTTTTTTTTTTTTTTTTTTTGCAGTACTGGGGATTGAACCCAGGGGTGTTCTACCACTGAGCCCCAGGATGGCCTTTTGTATTTTGACACAGGGTGTCCTTAAATTGTCTAGGCTGGACTTACTTGTGATCTCCTTGTCTCACCCTCCTGAGTAGTTGGAACTACAGGCATGTACTACCTCATCCAGTGCTATTTGACTATCTTAAAAGAACACTATATAAGCCAGGCATGGTGGTGCACACTTGTAATCCCAGTACTTGGGAGGATGAGACAAGAGGATCACAGGTTCAAAGCCAGCCTCGGCAATGTAGCAAGGCCCTCCACAACTTAGTGAGACCCTGTTTCCAAATAAGAAATAATATCAGACTGGTGGTATAACTTGGAGGTATAATGCCTCTGGGTTCAATCCCCAGTACCAAAAAAAACCCCCAAAACACTATAGCCAAGTATGGTGGGAGGCTGAGCCGGGAGGATTGCAGGTTTAAAGCAAGCCTCAGCAACTTAGTGAGGGCCTCAGCAACTTAATGAGACCCTGTTTCAAAAATTAAAAAATAGGCCTGGCATAGTGGTACATGCCTGTAATCCCAGTACTTGGGAGGCTAAAACAGGAGGATCACAGTTTTGTAGGTTTTTTTTTGTTTTGTGTGGTGTGTGTGTGTGTGGGGGGGTGCTGGGGACTGAACCCAGGGGCATTCTACCTCTGAGCTATACCCCCAACCCTATTTTTATTTGGAAACAGGGTCTCACTAGGTTGATGAGTCTCACTACTTGCTGAGGCTGTCCTTGAACCTGTGATCCTGTCTCAGCCTCTCAAGTACTGGGATTACAGGCACGAGCCACCATGTCCAGCCTTTTTTTCCCCCCTGATACAGTGGATTGATTGAACCCAGGGGTGATCTACACCCTCAGCCCTTTTCATTTCTTTATTTTGAGACATGGTCTCACTGAATTGCCCAGGCTGGCCTTGAATTTCCCTCCCAAGTAGCTGGGATTACAGATGGAGCCTAACTAGCCCCCCCTCCTGTGCTGGGGATTGAACCCAGGGACAGTCTACCTCTGAGCTATACCCCCAGACCTTTTTTTTTTTTTTTTTGAGACAGAATGTCACCAAGTTGCTGAGGCTGGCCTCAAATCTGCGACCTTCCTGTCTCAGCCTCACAAATACTGGGATTACAAACTTGTGCCACCACACCCAGCTAGTAGGTATTAAAAAATCTGGCTGGGCCCGCATGGGGGAGCATGTCTGTAATCCCAGCACTTGGGAGGCTGAGACTGGAGGATTGCGAGGTTTGAGGATAGCCTCAGCAGTGTAATGAGACTTTCAACAACCTAGCGATACTCTGTTTCAAAACAAAACAAAACAAAAGGGCTGGGGGTGTAGCTGGAGATAGAATGCCCCTGGGTTCAATCCTCAGTACAATCAATCAATCAATCAATCAATATCTGGCTGGGAGAAGACACGCATTAAACTCAGGATTCAAAAAATTTGAACCTTCTCTTTAATTCCAAAAATATTTTTTTCACTATCCTCCACTACCTTTCTACTGTTCGTGTGGAAATAAATCAGAACATTTATTTAAGTGTTCAAATAAACAAATGAGAACTATCTATTCAAAGCTGGCCACCATCGCTTGGTTTGGTAGAGATTTACAGACAGGTAGGGGAATGGGAAGGCTTTATAGTGAAAAAGGAAAGCGCCAGGTGAGCTCTGATTGGATGTTGCTGACACCGGAAGCGGGAGGAGGGCTGACAGAGGGAGGGTGCCTTCGGTGATTGGCTTACAGCGCATATTTGGCTTTCTCTGATTGGTCCCGAGTTAGAAGCAGTGGCAAAAAATATGGAAACTGCCAAACACCAAGTCCAGACCATCCTGAGCCGGTGGCTGCAGCGGTCCTGGGTCGGGATTGTATTGTCACACACGTTTTGGCTAGTATATTCAGTTGCTCAGCTAGGCGAGACCCAGGTTTTTACTTTCCCTTGCTCTAGTTAGCTTTTAGCTCCAAGTTTTTGTCTTACTTGGACCAAGACAGCATTTCTGTTCCGCTGAGGATAAAACAGAAACGTTAGGATCTGAAAGTATTTATGGCAACAAATAGCTCTATAAATATCTTTATGGTGAGCGTGGGACAGGACAATCACCTCCTCCGACACCCCCGCCTCCTGCTTCCCCATTTTTTTTTTTTTTTTTTTACGGAACTCCGATTTCCATTATAACTAAGGTCCCGCCCGCCCTTCCTGGAGGAGTGAGTGCTCACTCGGGGCAGGAGCGTAGGGTCTCGCTCCCCCACCGTCTCTACTTCCCTCCCCGGGCCGCCCTCGGCCCCCCACGTCAACCCGGGCGGGCGCGTCCCCGCGGCTCCCCAGGCGCGCGCCCGCGGCTCCCCAGGCGCGCGCCCGCGCCCTTCCGGCCCCGCGGCAGGCGCGCGCCGGCGCTCCGGGCCACTAGTTCCGCGCGTTCTCGGATGGACGCGGCCCTGGCCCGGCAGCTGCCTCTCCGGCCCGCGGGAGACGTCGTCAGGCCAGCGCCCCGGCCCCGGCCCCGGCCCGAGCAGGCGGCACTCCGCAGGCGTCCTCGGTCAGCAGTAAGCAGTCCTCCTCCCGTCCCCAGCGGCGCCGTCCGCACCGGAAGGCGAGGGCCCTGCCCCGCCGCCATTGCCCGTCCGCTGTGGAGAAGGAGCCCGAGCTCCCGGCGGGCTGATGCCCTCCGTCGGTCTCCCCCTCCGGAGCGGGCCGCGTCCGCCGCCGCCGAGCCCCGCGCCCCGCCATCTTGGGCGGAGGAGGAGCCGGGCCGCCGCCATGCGGAGGGCCGGGGCGGCGCGGCGGCGCGGCGGCGGCGGGGTAGGGCGGGGCGGCGGCGCGGCGGCGGCGGCGG
>PVJS01046989.1:0-15613 GCA_004027185.1 Glis glis
CCTGGCTGTCCCACCTCCATCCGAAGGCTGGGACAATAGGCAGGCGAGAACCCAGAGCGAGAGCGTCACAGAGAGGTTCCGATCAGGTTCACCGGGCGCCCACCGTACCTCTTGGAGATGTCAGCTTCAATCAGCTTCTGCAGCTCCTTGGTCTTCTCCAGCAGCAGGTCCAGCTTGGGCTCGAGAGCCGCCTGCTCCTCAAGCGCCTCCTGCTGCTTCTGCACCATCAGCTCCTTCTTCAAAGCCAGCAGCTGCGACTGCTTCAGCTTCTGCTGGAGGAATTCCGTCACCCGGTCCACATACCTTGGTGAGGCCAGAATCATGAACAGGTGTTGCATTTGAAGACTAGTGAGCCGGCCAATCAGATCCTGCAGTGTGGACACCATGGTAACCATCTTCTCTTTGGTCTGGCCCTGCAGGATGGTGGGAGCCAGCTGGAACTGGCTCACAGACAGGATATCGGCCTCTTCACTCATCTCCACTGCTCTCTGGGACAAGAAGATCTCGAGCTCCATGAGCTCATCAATGAACTGATTCCGGGTCTCAGGGTATTCAAGAAGGGTCAGAGCGTCCGGGCCCCTTGCAACACCTTCTGGAGCCTGTGTTCCTGCTTCTAGCACTGTGATCTGCAAAGCAGCCGCATCGTCTCCCCAGTCTATCCCGTCTCCCCCAGGCTCCTTTGACTCCGATTCCAGGGAGATCCCCCAATCGATTCCAGAGGCCTCCGCAGAGATGCCCGGGTCAGAAACTGCCTCCACTCCAAAGTCGCCCCAGTCGATCGCGTCTTCTTCCAGCTGCTCAGGAGGCTCCTCCAGGTGTGGCCGCTCCACTACAGAGGGCTCGGTCCCTGTCCTCCACTCGTACACTGTTGAGTTTCCCCGCTTCTGCACGAACCGCAGCATGGGCAACACCTGCTCTGTGGGGCTTTCACACACAAACCCCACACAGGCCTCGTACAGATCGATGGCTTCCCCCAGCGACTGAGCCCCTGCCCCAATCTCAGCCAGCTGACTTGGCAGGTCCTTCACCAGGGCCAGCAGCTCTCTTCGGACATTGTCTCCCGTGATGCCGTACTGCTTGCACAAGTGGTAGAACTGCTCAAGCATCTCAGCAGCCCCTGCCTGGCCCTCCTCCTCCTTGCGGCCGAATTCTTGCTGTAGCTGCTGGCACTTGGCGATCTGCTTCTTCAGCGAGGGGATCTCATAGCTGACATTCCGAACCAGGAGGCTAGAGAGTTCCACTAAGTAAGTGTTGTCCTTCTCGTACAGGGTTACGATTTCCTGCCAATCCTTCATCCGCTGTGAAGAGTACCGGCCAAAAATATTTTTGGTGGAGGCCTCAGTGCCTTTGAGAAGGTCCACGATTCTTAGACAGTGGAAATAGTGAATATAGGATCCAGAGAGCAGCTGCGCAAGCTCCTCGCTCTCTGGCATGTCCTGAATGGCAGGGTTGATCTTCTCTCGGATGGTCAGCACCAGACTCTGCCATTTCAGGTTGCAGTGCCTTCTGTCCACCAGCCAGTCGAGCAGCTTGCTTGTCTGGATGTCGATGGGCAAGTGCTGATGGTCCTGCATCTTTCCTCCGCGAGACTTCTTTTAACATAACTTTTTCCCACTGTTTTCAATTCTAAAGTGGAATGAATATTCCAAAATTATGTTTCATGGAAAATGTGGGTGGGTTCTTTGGTATGCTTTAGATAATAATATTTTTGGAAATTTATAGCACATCCAGAGGCACTAAACACTGAGATGCCCTTTATGAAAGACACTAAATCAACATCCACCAAAGTTTTGACCATGAACATACAGTCTTAAATGTATCACAGCTACATTTCTGTAGAACAAATATTCTAGGAGACATAATTTAAGACATACCTTTAATCATACATGCACATGTATGAGCACTTGGAAAGGGAATAATAGAGGGAAGTAGGGAGGAGGGAGGAGAAGACAGGAAAATATATATATAGAGAGAGATCTTTACTATGCCCTAAACCTGAAATAATGTAATCTCCAAACCTTTGTTTCTTATTATGTAATAATGAAAGTAATACTATATATCAGTAAAGGAAAAGGAAATGGCATTTAAATATATACTATGTGTCAATCAATTTTTATTGCATTATATGTTTTTTATGAAATTAACAGAAAAAATACTGTAAAAACATGTTTTTTCTCTGAAGAGACCACTCTAAATCCAAGATATGTACTTATTGTATAGAAAAAATAGTATATTTCCACAATTCCTATGATTTCTATATTCTGTGCTAGCATTTAGATTAAATAAAGGCTAAAGGATAAATCTTGCCTGCATGTCCTAATCCAGATGCTATGATGGAATTTAAACTGAAATAAGATGACCCTTACTTTCCAGCTTTTAGATTTTACTTCTAGTTAGTTCTTTTTTGTGTGTGGTACTGGGGATTGAACCCAGGGGCATTCTGCCTCCGAGCTACACCCCCAGCCTTATTTTTTATTCTTTATTTTGAAACAGGGTCTCACTAAGTTGCAGAGGGCCTCACTAAATAGCTGAGGCTGGCTGCGAACCTGTAATCCTCTGGTCTCAGCCTCCCAAGTATTGGGATTACAAGCGTACACCACCACTCCCGGATTAGATTTTACTTCTAAACATCACTCACATGTGTGAACATACCAGCAACAGTGTAGGTGCTCATGAAACGTATTTGGTGCCTTACTTTATTAAGATTGATAGGGCATATATACACTGCTTGTGTTTCTTCACTTTATATTAATTATCATTAAAAAGCAAAGGATAAGACACACTGGAGCCCGATTCATGCACAACTGGAGCAAAAATATTAAAAAAATGGTTTGTAGTAAAACATTTTTTTTGCATCCTATTTCTCTCAAAGATATATTTTTATTGTTCTAGAAGTATATTTTGCTTAGAATTGGATTTTTTAAAAATTATTTACTTTAAATGGACTGTATATTTTTTTAAAACACACACACACACACACACACACACACACACACACACACACACACAATGATCCAAGTTAAATTTGTCAGAAGATTGGCAAAGAATTTACTTCCGGTCCAGTGATGGGTAGTATGAAGCCTGAACTGTATTGTTTCTAAGTTATATGTTTTGAGATTCATATTAAATCTAAAAGAATACCAAATGCTAAAGAAACAATGAAGAAAATGATTCTCTGTGCTGAATACCACCTCTGACCTTCATCTGCTAATGCCCACCTTGATTTCACTTCTGAAATGCTTAAATGGCATAGCATTGTATTGTGGCTTCTTCACAGCCTCAGGCTTTAAAATGGGTACAATAAGAAACATCCCCCAAGATTAGAGAGGACAAAAAATAAGAGATTATAATTAAGCCAGTTATTGTACACTACATATTGTCTGTTTAATAGCTTTTGAGCCCATATGTTATCTTTAATACTATAATATTTGGAAAAATTCTATTGTTTAAAGTTCCTTATCTCGAGATATTTGAATGATATGCAACATATGACTTCATGAAATGTTTAGACAGATGTTCCTTTGAGCTAGACTTTGGACATATTATTCCATCTATGTGGATCTTAGACATTTTACCTGTAAAACAAAGAGCTATACTAGGTGATTTATAAGGTCATTTTCTACTACAAAAATACTATGCTTCTATAGTTTAAATAATTTATATTTTTCCAGGTATAATGTTTGAAATAAGCCTTTATAAAGTCTGGAATGTAAAACTGAATACACTAAGCTGACTTTCTGATGATGGCACTGAAAACAAGTGGATATAATGGATATAATTTAGTTGGAATACAAGGACTCATCTAGTTTAACATGTTCATAAAACCCACTATCCAGTGTCTGCATTCTTCTTCACTAAGATTCAAGCAAGACTAATGTGATCTTCACATCAGTATTAGTAACAACACAAATAGATCCTATAAGTAGTGTGTTTCTTTAATCTTAATATGTGCAACACTTTGCTCAATGTGCTAGAGAGTAAGTGCTACATTCAAATCAAGAGTTATTTGGTAATTTTTTCTTTGTTTTTCTTTTTCTTTATTTAAGGTGCGCATGAATCTTTACCAGTGCATACAAGATAAGGAAGTATGGGATGGAACACCTAGCATGACACCAAATGCATGGACTTCATGCATGTGTGCTGGCCCAATAATAAAGACATGCTATTATTTCCCTACTATTTATTGAATACTTACATTTATGCTGAAGCTGAATCTTCACCTCAATGCTGAGAGATACTCTTACACATTTTATTTATGAAAGAGCTGAGGTTTGGAGAGGTCAGTGAGTGACCGGATGTCACACATCTTATTGACTTTGACACACACCCAAGCCATTCAACTACAGCACTCATGCTCTTAATCTGCATAATTCAACAATACACTAAACCAAATTCACCTGTATGTTTTACAACTGATGGAGGAATAGAGTGTCAGGGGGACAGATATCCAAGGGACAGTATAGACAAATCTCTCAGCAGGACTTCTTAGCCTCAGCACTGTTGACATTTGAAGATGAACAATCCTTTTCTTTTGCAAGGAGCAGTCTTATACATTTTAGGGCATTTAATAGCATCTCTGGCTTTTATTCAGTTGATGAGTATAGCATCTGCCCCTTCTCCCAACAAGCTGTGATAACCACAAATGTCTCTAAACTCTTCCAAATATTTCCTAGGGACAAAATCACCCAAGGTTGAGAACCTATGTTCTGAGGAATGATGCATTCACTATATGACCACTGAGGAATCAATCTCTATTAGGGTTCCCTGTTCCCCTCTGGGCCTCTGAACGTTTACCTTCCAAGTTCTCTCCCTCAAAGATGCACCAAACATTTTGGCTTTTGATGGTCTAATCAATTTTTTTTTTTTGGTCACACTGACATAATTTTGATGTTGCCTGACATTTTTAATAAATGGTTGAGATTCTAGAACAGGAGCACAAAATTGCTATAATTTTGAAAAATTTTTTCTGACCTTTTTAATATTCCTGCATAATTGCTATCCACTTACATACCATCATGATTGCTGTAGAGGGTTACTCATATGGAATTATGGTTAGGCAGATAGCATTTTCTGAGTTTAGTTGGGTGGAGTACTTGCCCTGTGCCTACCTCATGGACACACCATTCCCATCAAGGGAAATATAAGGAGAGGAAGTAGCTACCTAACACCTTCATATTAGTCTAGTTAAGATGGCAGTATGACTTCTTGCCCATGTTGTCATGTTAGTCTGTTAATTCTCTTGCCGACACCCAATAAAACCAGCCATGAGATTCCAGTCCACCTGCCCTTCCTCTAAAATTAGCTAAGAAAAGATAAACCTGAAAAGACATTCCATATGTGTTGATATTTTCTGACTGCAGGAAAGGCACACAATATAAAAGTGAAATAATGAAATGGTTATCTTTTTTTGTTGCTTGCAAGTCACAGTATGAAATCACTCTACCTGCAGTCTGAGAAACAGAGTGGGTTATGTGCTTTTATTTTTCCTTTTACCCAGGCATCATCAATACCATATCCTATATCCATAACCCTGACAACATTTTGATGATTTCATAAGGTGAGAGTGAATCCGGCTTAGTCCTCCACATGTGGCTAGGCACAGCTCTGCTTTTAGAAACTATGAGTTTCTATGAGTAGTAGACATGAAATTGCATCATAATTTAAGTCTAGCACAAGGGAATTTATTCCAGCTTTTCTTTTGTGAAGGTTGCTGACCTCACCACAGGACTGTGAAATATATAGAGCCCCCCATGGGGAGAGTAAAGTGGAAAACTTGGGGTCCCCATTAGTATATGTTGCTAAATGGACAAGTAGGAACACTCCCACCTCTACACACACACACACACACACACACACACACACACACACACAGCCATATTTCTCTGTATTCATAAAAGTTCACTCACTAACCTATAGAAAACTAAAGTGACTTCATGGCTCAAAAGGCTTTGGAATTATAATTTGAGTTCTAAAAATCCTATAATGTATTATCCTGAGCATGTTTTTTTTAAATGGGGGGGGAAGAATAGTGAAATAAAATCTACTAAAAGCCAGAAATCCTATTCTTAAATTGCTGGTTAAATATAAGACAAATCATGATATTAGGAATATGTTGTGTGATTCAGTAAGTAAATTAACATGTTGTACCCTAACTAAAAATGATTTAAAATTTTAAGTGAATGAAGCATAACAGATAAAATTAATTTGCAGAAAACCTAGGAGTAACCAAAGGATTAAACAACAACAAAAAATTAACCTCCCTCCTTCAAAATTAGTGGTGAAATAGAATGTATAGAATAGCTATGAGAGTCATACATTTTAGATTTAGGATAATTTTTAAAATCTAATTTTTATTTTACCCTTTAACAGTCATCCTGAAAAAATGGCCATTTATCCTCTGCTTGAACTCTTCCAGAGATAGAGGGCTCACTTTTCTTTTTTTGTGTGTGTGTGTGATATTAAGGCTTGAACTCAGGGGCATTCTACCTCTGAGCTACACCCCCAGCCCTATTTTATTTTTTTTTAATTTTGTAATAGGGTCTCACTAAGTTACAGAGGGCCTCTCTAATTTGCTGAGGCTGGCTGCAAACCTGCAATCCTCCTCTCTCAGCCTCCCAAGTACTGGTATTACAGGCGAATGCCACTAGGCCCAGTTGAAAGCTCACTTTTCAAAAGATCCATCATTGTTCTATTGTCATACCTACATGTGCTATGTCATCCTGGTATTAATCTGATATCTTTCTACTCCACCCTCCCCCATATATCTCATACTCAGTGGACCTTGTTCTGACCTTTGGATCAATGCAGAACAAATACAGTCTTTATTTCCCTATGCCAGTTCTTCATGAATTTGGAGACAGTCATGTCTATACTTTTTCCCAGGTGAGATTTAATTGGTTGGATTACATTCCATGCTTCCTTGTGTGAACAAATTTATCATCCACAAACTACCATAGAGGGTCTCCTTCATTGAACATATACTAGCTGTCATTGCTCCTTTCTATTTTTCATTTTTGTTATAATAGTGTATGTATATTAAATAATAGATAAACCACTTCATATTGATAAAATATGATAAATCATATCATACTATAGGAATTATTCATGTTCTTATAAAATCTTCATAAATACAAAGATTCTCAAATTTTATAATTTATGGTTATTATAAGGAAGTATTGGTTCTGAGAACAGGTCAAAAAGCTCTAGAGAAATGAATAGCCTTTAACCTTTTCTTTGCAACCTAGATAATATCAATGCTTGACTGGAAAAAAATGATTTCTCTCATGTATGCTACTTATTAGATATATGGAGACAAGGTCTCTTGGGGCTTCCATAAGATGTCAGACTTTCGTGAGAAAACTATGTCATTGGACCCTGATCTGCTGCTTTGTGAGTGCAAAACTAAACCTTGGCAATTAGTTCAGAATTCAAAGGGTTAAGAAGGGTTAAAGAGCAATTTATACTAGCAAGATTTCAAAAAGACTTACAATAAGAAAAAAAATGTGGTGTTAACTCAAATATATGAGAAAATGTTCAATATCATTAGCAATCAGAGAAATGCAAATTAAAACTGCACTGAGATTCTAACTCTAGGAGAATGACAATCACAAGAATACAAGCAATCAATAAATGTTAGTGAGGATATAGAGAATTAAGAACACACTCTGGATGGTATTGTAAAGCAGTACAACCACTCTGGAGGTCATTATGGAGGTTTTTCAAAAGACTAGGAATGGAACCACCACATGGCCCAGCTATACCTCTTCTGGGTATTTTTTCAAAAGAATTAGAGTACTATAGTGATACATGCATATCCATGTACATAGCAGCACAATTCACAATAACCAGATTATGAAAACAACATAGATGCATACCCACAGATGAATGGATAAAGGAAATGTGGTATATACACACAATGGAGTTTTCCTCAGTCAAAAGAAGAACAAAATTATGCCATTTGTAGGAAAATGGATGGAACTAGAGAACATCATGCTAAATGAGATCAGCCAACCTCAGAAAGTCAAGCGTCATGTTTTCTTTCATATGTGGAAGCTAGAGAGATTAGGAAAGAAAAGGGATTTCAGACAAAAGGAGACAGAGACCAGTAGTACAGTGGAAAAGGGATGGGGAGAAAAGGAGACTTGAGGAAAGAAACAGATCAAACAATGTTATGTTCATATATGAAGGTATCACTATCAATCTCACAAACATGATGTACAGGGAGGGTGGAGGTGGGGGGCAAGGTGGGATCCTGAGAGAAACACACCAAGTGATGTGTACATATGTAAATGGGTCACTTTGAATTTCACTATGTTGTATAATTACAATGCACCAATAAAATTATAAAAAAGAATGCGGTGTTATTAATTTACATTGAGATATACGTCTGCCAAGCAAACTAAAACATTTGTACTAAGTTTGATTAATACAATCACACCCCTTTCTTTACAAAAGAAGAAAAATTGAAATGAAAATAGCCTTTAACTTGATGAGCATGAGATCAGGATAAAGCCAAAGGGGGAAAATGAGCCATTTGACTTGCAGGACCAGCGGCAGAAGTTGCATCGAGTATTCTCACCTCCAGTCCATAGACTCGGGCTTCGAGACATCTGTGACACCCGTTATTATAGGAAAATATATAGTTACAGGCAAATACTTATTTTTCAGAAATGAGAAGGCAATCATTTCATCAGATTCTCAAGAGGATCCATAAAACAAATAATGTTAAGCATTAAACAATATACCATTCCCAGTGAACAAGAAACCTATGCTATCTTTTTAAACTGTATTTTCCTTAACATGCAGACATATGTTTTACTTTTCTGCTCCCTTTGTACCAGGTCTCACACAGAACACACTTTTTGTATATTCTTTATGTACAAGATTTCTTAGTATATACCTTTCTTTGTATTAGAAACTTGTTCCCATGAAAATAAATAAAATTATGACACAAATAACACCACTCTGGGCCTAATTGTTTCTCAAGTTGCCAAGCAACATACATAAAGGCCATTTCTGAGGATTGGGTGCATCTACAATCAGCAAACATCATTTACTACACACCCTCAGGTTCCAGGGGCATCGCAGGGACACTTCCACATGGGATAGGGGGCTCACCACCATCACTATTAGAGAGGGAGCATTTCCAAAGGCATTTCTATGGCTATTGGGGATATCACCCTATGCAAATAACAGGAGATTAGGTGCCATCACCTTTTATCTATACATATCACTTTTGGTAACTTGCAATCCTAGAAATTTGATATGATTACTATAAAATTAGGACTTTCTCTTGATTGTCAATTTAACCACATGGGTGAGCCTCCCATTCCTCACTTGTATATTCTGATTGCACATTCCCTCCCATGTGTTATTTTGCTCAGATGCTTCCATCTCTGTGGAATACAAGAGCAGAAAACAACCAAAAGAAAAGAGTAAAATAAAACAAATTGTCAAGGAAAAATATCCAAAAACCCCATCACAGAGAGAAGGGAAAAATCGAGGTCTCCACAGATGAGTGCTTTTAATTAGGAAGAGGGCTGAACGGCAAAGAGCTTATGCTAATAAGCAGCCTCTTTTAATCAGCTTATTAAAAAGAAACATTTTTAACAGCCAAAATAGTTTCAAAAATGGTAATTATTAGAAAAGCATTAGCAGGTTGATAGTGGGGGAAGGAAACAGCTGGTCATGAACTGAAATTAAAAAGCTTTCTGGATACTCTAGGCAGGCTTAGTGGTCTTCAAGAAGTGGCCCGGCATCCGTGTGGGCATGTTTTGTGGCAGCTTCATCTCTTTTCTTCTGTAAAAGACTCTATATTTTTCTTTCCTGGGTCCTCTACTTTCCCTTTATTCCTTCTTTCTTTTGGATATTTTTCTCTACCATCCCTTAATCATTTCTAACATATTCTTTCCAAATACTTTTTCTTTTCCTGCTGTTTTGCTCCAAAGCCTTGGTTCTGCTTTCTTTTCTCTAGTAAATATGCTTTCCTTGTGTATGGCTCATTGCAGCCCAAACATGTTCAGCCGATCTAACTTGAATTTTAAGATGAAAGAAGAAAATCCCTTAAGGGTGACTTGTAAGGCATATTTCTGGCACTTTTATTCTGCCCTGCATCACCCATAGAAACAAATTCTCATACTGGTTATTGAATTTTATTTCAATATGGATTAAAATATCAGGATCCCTTACCCTGAAGTAAATTCTGTTTACAAGAAGTCAATGACAAATAAAGAACACATGATTCTCTATAAGTTTTTTAAAAACATATAACTAATATAGAAACTTGATAAACAGATGAAGGAGGAAGATGAGAAGTCAAACAGGAGATGTGGAGGCAACCAAGTGATTAGCCACAGCAGGGAGTGATTCCCACCTCCAGTTGAGGTGGGAAGAGAGAGATGGTATTGCTTGAACCCAGGGCAAAAGCTGGGATCATGCAGGGCTGTCCTGGGATCTGGATCCATAGAAGAGGTTCAGCAGCTGCCCCAAAATACCACCTGAGGCAAAGAGGAAGCAAAGAGAAATATTCTAGGTATCCTTTTCCTCCTGCCTTCTAATTTTCCACCATGTCTTCTATTGGCTGAGGCCATCCTAGCATAAGGGACCAGGGAACAAAAGCATGTGGAGGTCTAATTCCAGACATAGAGAGAGGAGCAGGACAGTGTGGGGATTCATCTGAGGAACCCTTTCCCCCTCCCCGGAGCTAGCATAGACTGGCTATTTAGCATTGGAAGAAAGTGGATTGTTCTATTTTTTTCACCTCCTATATGTTAGCAAATTGTCAATGCCTGGGTGGAGATAGAATTCAAGTATCTACAACATCCAGAATCGGAAATATTTGGAAACCTCCAAATACTCAAAGTCTCAACCACTCAGTGCGTGTTTTAGCTTTGAACTAGCTCCCCTGAAATAATGAGGGCTCGAGAATTCTTTTGCTTGTAGATGAAATGTTCCCTCTGTATCCATAGAACTTGAAGAGAGTTGGGGCTAAGAAAAGGTATTTATGCACCTACAATCTTTATTTATTTCACAAATCACATATTGTTACTGCACTAAATGCCTACAGAGCTAAAGTAAGGAGCTGTGGAAGAGTAAATGGAAATACCATTTCTACCACCATTCATTACTCCAATAACTATATTTTTTATTTTAAAGCCAGACTTAATCTATTAAAATTGAAAGATTCACAAATATGAAATTTATACTTCTAAATTATAAATACGGTGACTGGTAGAAATGCAGAACACGGTAACCTAATTTCAGTGAAATGGTCTATGTTGCTTGGCAAATAACTTATTTCTCCTTGGTAAATTTTCTTATGTTCTCCCCATGGTATATTTCCTAAACTTTTACCACTCTGCTTTAAAGTATAAATCAGTTGCTTTGAAAATGAGGACTCTAGGGTGAAAAATCCTCCTCAACTCCCCTTCCTTCTACTTGAACACTTGTAAGTTTACTCATCTTTCCTTATTCCCTAGGAAGTACTCTATCCCTTCTCCCCAGAATCCTGGGCTCCTCTGGGTCTTAGGTCCTAATCTTTTTCAACTCTTTTGGCAATTGTTTATATTAGTTAGGCTCTTTATTCAAAATTTTTTACTTTATCTCTTTTTTAACCCAATATTACTTCAATTTCCCTTTATAATATGATTATCTCCAGATATACATATTTGGACCAAATTCCTCAATATGTAGCCAATCATATTTTCAATTGAGTCCAGGAAAGTCCCTGTCCTCCCACCAGCATGTTCTCCATGGAGTCATTATCTTCCCTCCCAACATCCTCTGCTTCCTTTATCTTTACCAATTTAAATCCCAAAATAGGAACTCATCCCCACATCTGGAATATTCTTATTCTTAAACATGGGATAGCTGGGTTCTTCTTGTTATTCTCCTCTTGGCCTCAGTGAGAGTAGTCTAACTACACAACAGAAAAATACTGCTCCAGCTGGGTGCATGCCTGTAATCCTAGCACTTAGGAGGCTGAGACAGACAGGAGGAGGCTGAGACAGGAGGATCACAGGTTCAAAGCCAGCCTCAGCAACTTAGTGAGGCTCTCAGCAACTTAGCAAGACCCTGTGCCAAAAAAACAAAAACAAAAGCAAAAAAAAAAAAAATCTCCTGCTCTGTGTCTCTGGCACAGCATCCTGTATCAACAATCCACAGAACATTCTCATCATCATCAAGATATTGTCATTCATTTGCTTTTCTTTCTTCATTTTAATTTTTTGGGGGGGCACTGGGGTTTGAACCCGGGAAGGCATTATACCACTGAGCTACACTGTCAGCTCTATCTTATTTTTTTTATTTTGAAAAAGGGTCTCACTAAATTGCTGAGGACCTAAGTTGATGAGCCTAACCTCCAACCTGTGATCCTCCTGTCTCAGCCTCCCAAGTACTGGGATTACAGGTATGCACCACCACACACAGCTCATTTATTTTTCTATGTTTTCTCTCCCCTCGCCATTAGAAAGTAAATTCCCCCAAACAGAGGGACTCAGTTTTATTTGCTGCTGACACACAATAGGTATTTAATAGATATGTTCTAATGCACGAATAAACAACTATCTCTTTATTCTATTAGATATCCAATCAGTTAACTGAATTTTGTTATCTTACTTTGGAAATATAAACCCCCTGCCTTTCTTTTAGTTGAGGTTATTGCCATTTTCTTTTCTTGAACTATTTCAAATGGTCTGGGCGTCCAGCCTCTTTTTAGATAGAACAGCTATATTACCATCAAGTCATAACTATTAGGTTATGGACTCAGTTGTGTTCCCCTAAAATTTATATGTGGAAGTCCTAACCCCAGGAATCTCAGAGTGTGACTATATTTGGGATAGTTTTTAAAGAGGGAGTTAAATTAAAATGAGGTTATTAGGGTGGGTCCTACATCAGTAAGACTGGTGTCTTTATAAGATGAGGAAATTAGGGCACAGACACACATAGAGAGAAGACAATATGATGACTTGTGGGGAGCACGGCAATCTACAATCCAAGGAGAGATGCCGCAGAAGAAGTCTACCCAATACACCAAGTAAGGTGTGCATGTGTGTTTGTATCACTTTGAATCTATGGTGCATAATGACTATATACCAATAAAAGTATATATTAAAAAAGAAAAAACCTACCCTGCCTGCACTTTGATCCTAGACATTTAGCCTCTAGAACTGTGAGAAAAATAGATTTCTGTTGTTTAAGCCACTTACTCTGTGGTAATTTGCTATGGCTATCCTAGCAAGTTAATACATATTATAAAAAATCATCTGATTATGATACATAGCTTTGCAAATGAAAATCTCTATTGTTTTCTTGTTGCCTAAATAAAGTGAAATCCAGATGTCTTTGAAAGAAAAACAAAGCCCTTCAAAATCTTGCCCATATTTTCTTCTTATCCTTTAATTCTTGCCTTTTCATCTATACCCTGTATTCAAGCCATATAAAATTTCTCACCTTTCCTCAAATGTGCCAGACCTTTTCATGACCCTGAGTCCTGGTTCATACTGTTCCTTCTGCAAAAAGTGTTTATCCTTTCTCATTCGAGAAATTATAACATTCCTTTACAACCAAACCAGTCTAACCTCTTTTGTGACACCTTTCCCATATCTTCTTAACAAAATTGGTTTTGTCCCCTGTGTTTTATTGTAACACGGCTGCCTCACATTTCTTATATGTGTAGGCTGTATGCCTCCCACAGGACTATCAATTCCTGTAGGGCAGGGAACATATCCTATCTATCACTGTATCCCTACAGCCTACCACCTACCTAGAATAGAATTGGTCGAATGAATGAAAAAAAATAAATTAGCTAATTCAAACACTTGAGACACAATAGCCATTTTCCTGGAAGTTGGTCCATTTTCTCAAAGGAAATCAAAACTGAGGCACTAAGTATTGATTCTAAGGGAAGAGAAAAGGGAGAAAGGGAAGAAAATGGAATGTACTTCAGAAACGATATGCATACTGAGCCCTCTGGCCTTTTTCATTATGTCCTTTCTCCTTTCACTCCATGATTCTTTAAACTCAAAAAAAATGTACAAAAGTAGGCCAAAAGGTAGGTGGCCTGCATTGTTGCTTCACTAGTTCTTACAGAAAGAGCAAATCAAAGAATATTAGGCTTAGAAGAAATGTCAGCAATCACCCAGTCCAAATTCTTTACTTCCCCATGAGAAAAGCTGTAAGTCAAATAGGTCTGACTTGCTTAAAATCGCCCAGTTAGTAAGGAGTAGAACCTTAATTCAAGTTTTCTAAACAAGGCCAGGCCAACACTCCTTCATCACATCCTATTTCTCTTTCATACCTTTGTGAGTTCCCAGAGTTTAAAAACACATTTTTTCTACCATCATTTTTCTTTTTCTTTTTTTCAAACATTCTTTACATACCTACATGTAATTTTCTGATATATCACTGCCCCAGTACATAGCCATATATAGGAACACAAATGGATATTAAAATTAATTCTTCATCTACAAAATTTTGTTCAATACAATGTTAGGAGCACGGCCATGTTGTGGAGCCCACAACACTTAAATTCATGTAATTTAAAATTCCCATACCTTCTCTGCACAACAACCTTATTTTCATTGTTATGTTTTAATGTGAATGACTATAGCAGGCAAATGCCAGTATTCACAGCCCTAGTCCTAGTTTGTCTGAGAAAATTATGCCAAGCGTGCAGTGCCATCTGCTCCTGTAGCGATGCCATCCTTCCATTTCTCAGCACCATGATAAACAACCCAACTGCACGTCATTCGCTGAGCTTCATAAGTACCTCGAGGCAAGAGAGGAGGGGATCTGCTCCCCCAATGTCACATCTAAAGTGATCCGTATAGCAGGGTGGGGCTGGGAAAGGCAATAAGTGAGCACTTGGACCAGTGATGAATGGGAAGGCAGCTCTAATGATTCAAAACACCCACAGGACAGAAAGATTTTCTTGTACTTTGCAAATGTCCTGGTAGCCGTGATGATACGGCAGAAAAGAGGCTGGACAAGAATGGGAATGGTTTCATTTCAGAACATTTTAAGAGCTATATCTGCTTTCCATTCTCAATTTTTTTGTGACTGTGGTTATCATTCCACTAATAAAGAAATAGTCAAGAAATGGTTATAGGATTAGAAAACAAGTTAGCAAAAATATAGAGAATTCTGTAGTGCAAACAATTCGTTCAGGTCTTACATCCCATTTTCATTTAGACATAAAAGTTAGGTCATGAAACTCTGATCTTAACAATGTACTATAAAAACTGAAAGAATAAGCCTGGGAGAAACCATTATTTAATTTTTATTTATTTATTTATTTATTTATTTATTTATTTATTTATTGCGGAACTAGGGATTGAACTCAGGGCATTCTACCTCCAAGCTATACCCCCAGCCCTATTTTTTTATTCTTTCTTTCTTTTTTTTTTTTTTTGCAGAACTGGGGATTGAACCCAGGGGCATTCTACCTCTGAGCTACACCCCCGGTCCTATTTTTTAAACTTTATTTTGAAACCAGGTCTCACGAAGTTGCAGAGGCCTCACTAAGTAGCTGAAGCTGGCCGCGAACCTGTGATCCTCCGGTCTCAGCCTCCCGAGTACTGGGATTACAAGCGTTTGCCACCACGCCCGGCTTATT
>PVJS01046990.1:0-15610 GCA_004027185.1 Glis glis
AGGGAGAGAGAGAGAGAGAGAGAGAGAGAGCTGAGGCTGGCTGCGAACCTGGATCCTCCGGTCTCCGCCTCCCAAAGTACTGGGATTACAAGCGTGCGCCACCACGCCCGGCTTAAAGACACACTTTTCTTTCAGTAAAGTGCTTCCTCCCAAGCTACTTGTTAAAAATAAGAACTCTTACCTATGTAACTGAGTAAGACAGGGAGAAATATTAGTCCATGAGTGGCTCCCAGCAAGACCATAGCTAAATACATCCTGAAGTAAAATATCTGGAAAATTTGAGATTTGGCAAAGGCCAACACCACAATCCCTCCAAATTTTGTAAGTGTGATTCCACTGAACACCTAAAAGAAGAGATAATGTTAGAAATGACTTTTATCAATCTTATAATTGAACACTTCCTTATTCAAAGATGTCTTAATATTCACGATCCAAAGTAATGTGGGACAGCTTTCAAAGGTACTGGGAAGTAGTGTATGTCCTACCTAGAATTGTTTATGAGTCGAGGGAAAAAAAGGTAGAAGGGTAAAAGATTCTGCATAGACAGTCTTCTGTCTATAAACAGTTAATATATTTATAGTCTCAAATGGAAACTAAGTAAAACTTATAAAACAAAGTTTTAGTTTTTACTCTTTAGCAATGTTTTCTCTAGTGGTACAGTAATTAATTGATGGACTAAGCCAGGATCCAGACAGCAACTGCAGAGTGTACCCTGGGTTCTGGGACATGGTGGCTGCCTTGCCTGTCAACACACTGCTGCTTCCAGCTCTCCAAAATCTAACTTTTCTTAATTTCCCTGCTTGAGCCATCCTGCTGCCTAAAAAGAGTCACACAAACAGGCATTGTGCTAAAGAATTTCAGGCCCATGTAAGATGTGGCTATGTCATGAATTGCCTGAAAACTTACAATTCTTGGGAGCTGCTAAGTAAAAGATCCAAATTCTCTTTTACCCGTTGAATTTAAAGTTTCTTCTGAGAAACAGTGAACATGGATACTCACTGAACTGCCCATGAGAGCGAGCGCCTCTTCTGCGCGGTCCACACGGCGCCCTTTTGTACTCACGGTGAATGCTCTCGTTATGTGGCTGCAGAACTCCACGGAAATGCCACAGCTCTAAAATAAAGTACTTCCATGAGGATGGCTTTTCCAGGCGAAAATCCTAAGCAGCCAACCACCCCTTTCCCAAGATGAGGTTACCAGGGCACCTGGGTGCTGGAGGAGCCCTAAGCAGACCCTGACTTGTAACGCAAGGCCCCCATCAACTACCTAAATTGTAGCAGGAAACTGGAACCCTCTAAGCACTGCCTAATGCTTAGTTTTCTACAACAAATTTGCTTTTGTTAGAAGTCGTTGAAACCTCAAGGTTACCCTGCCCCATGGAGCCAGCACACTGTCATTCCTTTACTTGGATGTTACTACCACTTGGAAATAGTAAGCCAGGTGTAGAAACATCTGGTTTCTACCTCCCATTAATACCTTCTGAAGCTGGGTGTGGGGGCGCACGCTTGTAATCCCAGTACTTGGGAGGCTTGAGACAGGAGGATCGCAGGTTTGAGGAGAGTCTCAAGTAGTGAGACTCTCATCAACCTAGCGAGACCCTGTTTCAAAATAAAAATTAAAAAATAGGGCTGGGGTGTAGCTTGGAAGTAGAACGCCCCTGGGTTCAATCCCCAGTGCCCCCCCCCAAAACCACAAGACTTCTTGAATGCTCACATCTTCAAGACTATTTAAAAGCATCTGACAACTGTATGGGAAGGACAATTATCTAAGTAAAAAGTGAACATTTGTCATTAGGTTATAAAATTTTGTAGTCCCTTCAGAATAATAGTGGCAGAATACCCAAGCTAGGTGGTGAAATTACATTTCTCATGTCATAGGCACCACGAACCACACTACTTACTATAGCTGCAAGCAAAGGGATTAGAGGAAAAGTGGAAGTAAACAGAAATTACTTTTACTGTGCTTCTGCCTCCAGATGTCCCCTCAGGGCCTTGTCCTGACTGTACCTAGTGCTCATCCCACCTCCTCATGCACCAGAAGCAATGGGGTATTTTACCCCATTTTAGGGTTTCTATGGATCCAGGCAACAGTTCCTGTAAGTGACACAGGAGGTAGGGACAAAATGAGAGTGACTAGGACTCACCATCACCAGGTTGACCAGAGACACCGCGTTCAGACTGATGCCCCACAGCCACATAACTCCAAACATGTTGACCAGGATCATGGCGATGGTGAGACACACGATGACAGCAGACCACAGCTCACAGCCCAGAACCACCATGGTCACCAGAAAAATGGACCCCAGGGACATGCCCAGGTTAAAGATGGTGTCATCAACAATGGTCAGGTACTGCTCGTAGAAGACGTAGAACACGCTGGGGAGGAGGGGAGTGTTCTGTTACAGCTACACTCACTCCTGGGAGCTCAGCTCCTAGGAACCCTGCCACTCCTGCAGAGCCGGAACGTTACTGAGACACCCATGCAGAAAACCTCCCCCGTCTGCACAGGACTCATCTACAGAGACTCAACTGGATCTCTGCCGGCCACAGACGCCCAAAGAAGAGCCTAACAGTGATCCAAGATGTTATTTTATATAGTTTTTGTTTGTAAGCTGAATCTATGCTTTCTCGTACATTTACAGATAGTATTCCACAGGACTTGGGGGAAGGGATTCCAGATCTAAACTGGGAACTACCTTAGCACATTTCTCCCCCAACGTTAAGCAGCATTCCCCAGGAATTAGGACACACACTCAAACTTCTTCCATGGAAAAAGCACACTGTCCTCTAAGCAAGATCATGGTGATGGTTTAAAAAAATTACTTGGTTCTTTTAGCTTTCTCTGTTTTCCAAATTCAGTATTTCATTTTTTTTTTCGGTACTGGGGATGGAACCCAGGGGCATTCTACCCTCCAAGCTACACCCCTAGCCCAATTTTATTCTTTTATTTTGAAACAGGGTCTCACTGAATTGCGGAGGGCCTCACTAAGTAGCTGAGGCTGGCCGTGAACCTGTGATCTTCCTGTCTCAGCCTCCTAAGTACTGGGATTACAAGTGTGCGCCACCACACCCGGCTCAAATTCAGTATTTTGTATATACATAATACTTTTTGTGCCAGGGGGGAAAAAAACACCAATAAATGAAAAGTCTACATAAAAGCACTGTTCCAAGTACTCAGCAGACAGGAATACCCGTCAGCTGCTGGTTAAGCGCACTGGCGCGGCCTCTCTGGGGCCTGTGCCGCTTCACTGGGACCAAGTGCTGTGTCTACAGCTCTCAGACACCGGCAGGGGCTCAAGACCCCAGCCCCACCGCCCAGCATGCCCTTTCCCTTCACATGTGTCCCCGTGTTCCGGACGGAGCAAGTGCTAGAATCAAAGCTGAAGACGAGCATCCCACAACGGCACCCCACAGGATCTCCCCAGGAAGCCCTCGTGTAAAGCCCACGCCTCACCTGTATGGGAACACAGTGTGATTACTGCCCTTACTGCTCAAGGCTTCGGTGATGTTACTGGCTACCAGCTGGGCTTTCTTCATGGCGTCGATAAAGTCAGTGGAGGTCTGAAGCACGGTGTGGTAGGTCATGAAGTACGTGGCTCCGACGCCGGTGTTGTTGCCGAGGATGTTAACTGCCGAGCTGTAAGCTGCATGGCCCCTGAGAAAGAGCGGGTGTCAGAAAGGCCAGGCCTTGCAACACACGGGCGGAAGCTCCGCTCTCCAGGATAGGTGAAGTCGCTGACTGGGCTCAGGCCAGATGCAGCTAAACTCTGATAAGGGAATGTGGAAGACTTCAGCTTATTCACAGACTGGCTTTTCTTGACTGCTGTGGTTTCTGTGGTGCATGACAGCTATTGTGTCTCTACCTGGTTCTGCTCGTAATCAAACATTCCAATAGGGAGTTTACTCAGTTCTGCTGTAACAGGAGGCAGGAAGGGCAAGGGCCCGACTCTGGCTCAGTCCTGAGCTCTGGCCGCCCCTCTGTGATGAGCTTACCACACACAGCTGCAGGCTGTGAACCCTGAGGGAAGGAGGCCAGGGAGGCACCTGGCATGACTGCAGACTGGACGCTTCCTGAATGGTAGCTACTGCCTTCCCAACAACTGAGTTCATTTCAACTTGTTTTATGTAGGCCAAGGTGCTCATCGGTCTGCAAGCAAACCAAGTTGCAAGACCTGTTTCTATTTTATTTTTCGGGGTAGCCTTCCCATGGGACCTAGCACAGGTCTTAAAACATAGACATGACATACAATTAACTGCTAAAATTCTGGTCAAATATGGATTCTTATAAACAAGAAGAGCATGTAGAGTTCACCTTATGGACATACGGATGCTCATCTACCACTGACAAAAGCTCCCAAACCAACACCCTGACGCTCCAGTCACCGTCACTGTTTCTGGGCTCAACGGCCTGCTTCTGCGAGCTGCTGGCCGCCTGGCTAGGTGGGGAGTGAGGCAGCCGTGGTCTCCCAAATGGCCAGGCTGGCAGGGAGCATGGTGGGACTAACAATCGAAACTTTCTTTGGTGTGTGGTACCAGGGATTGAACCCAGGGGTGCTCTACCACTGAGCTACATTCCTAGCCCTTATTTTTTAAAATTTTGAGACAGGGTCTTGCTATGTTGCCTAGGCTGGCCTTGAATTTGTGATCCTCCTGCCTCAGCCTCCCAAGTCATTGGGATAACAGGAATGTGGCACTAAACCTCAATCTTGGATAGTGTTACCCAGCAAAGATGAGGACCCCATGCCCACTGGCACAGGTGGACAAACCAGGCAGGCTCTTTCATACTCTGAAATACCAGCATGTTCATACTCTCCTTCCACCCTATCATAATGTGCATGGAATCTGCATCCATTCAGACATCCAGGGGGCAGGACACACAGAGCAGTAAAGAAACGAATGCCCAAGCGAGGATGAAAACTATGAAGGGTTTTCTTTTAAAGATGTCTTAAAGCCAGGTGTTGTGGCGCACGCTTGTAATCCCAGCGCTTGGGAGGCGGACACCAGAGGATCCGGGTTCGTGGCCAGCGTCAGCTACTTAGTGAGGCCTCTGCAACTTCATGAGACCTGGTTTCAAAATAAAGGATAAAAAATAGGGCCGGGGGTGTAGCTCGGAGGTAGACGCCCCTGGGTTCAATCCCCGGTACCGCAAAAAAAAAAAAAGATGAGCCGGGCGTGGTGGCGCACGCTTGTAATCTCAGTACTTTGGGAGGCGGAGACCGAAGGATCCGGGTTTGCGGCCAGCTTCAGCTCGTGCGCGTGCATGTGCTCACTCTCTCTCTCTCTCTCTCCTTAGTGTAATCTCTCTCTACTTAGTGAGGCCCTCCGCAACTTCGTGAGACCCGGTCTCAAAATAAAGTATAAAAAATAGGACCGGGGGCGTAGCGCGGAGGTAGAACGCCCCTGGCGTTCAATCCCCAATACCGCAAAAAAAAAAAAAAAAAAGATGTCTTAAGGGGGGGGGGGGGGGCGCACACTTGTAATCCCAGTACTTGGGAGGTTGAGACAGGAGGATTGCAGATTCGAGGACAGCCTCAACAAGTAGTGAGATTCTCATCAACCTAGCGAGACCTTGTTTCCAAATAAAAATAAAATAGGGCTGGGGTTGTAGCTTGGAGGTGGAATGCCCCTGGGTTCAATCCCCAGTGCCACACACACACACACAAAAGATGTTTTAAGTGTCTCCACTTCCACAGAAGGACTGGGACAGGTGGGGTGAGGCCTTTCCCATCAATTGTCTTGACCCAGTCTCCTTAGTCTCTACTGCAGATGAAAGCGGGCGTGGACGCTCATCTGACATGGCGTGATAGCACTTACCCTTTGCCACACTTGGGGTTCGGGTTATCAGAAAGGAACATGGGCAGGTATCTCATGAAGTCTCCACCCTGAGGCCTCTGCTTGCCCTCCGGAGTCAGGGGCCTGCAGCGCACGCAGGCAGGGTCAACCACTGGCAGAACAGAGGGGAGCCAGCTGTTAGAAGAATGGGCCTCTAGACTTTTAAACAAATTTTAAAACTGAGGGAAATAATTTTTCTGAATCTTTCTCCTTATCAGAAAGCTTTAGCCACACGTGACTTTCATAGTTTAAGTGAATCCATAAATAGTTTCATTCTGGGCAGACCACACAACATTTCCCTCCTTGAAGCAGGGTTCCTATTCCAAGGACAACCTTGGCTGGTATTATGAGGGCCTAGGGCTTTGTGCTCTTACTAAGAGAATTCCAGAACAACCTCACATGCACAAAACTGTGGGGCAACAGTGATAAAGGACAGCACATCTCTGAGAGGCCAAGGCCAGACACCACTCAAGGGAGGCATTGGTGTGGTCAGGACAGGATGAGCAGCTTAAGTGGGAACTAGTCCCCTGACGTGACCTTGTTGGCTTGCAGCCCTGAGGGGGACTGTCTGAGACAGGAACACGTGCACGTTTCAGAATCAAGGACGGAGGAAAGGGGTCATGACAGAGGGAATGAAGCCAGGGTTCACACAAACTGGGGTAAAACGCAAATGATTTTTAAGTAATAATGTTAATTTTTTTTCAGAAAAATGGAAAGATCTGGAAAAGGAGGTGAAAGTACCTGATGCATTGCAGAACTGGTCAGTGATATTGGAGACTCTACAGCAGGAGGACTGAGGCTTAACCCAGTCAAAATAATCATCAATCCAGGATGAGGGTGCAAAGCCTATCCGGGTACTAGAGGAAAGGAGGAAAAAATTACTAACTTGCTCCACAGGAAGTCTTTAGATTCAGTACTTTCCTCGAAACTCAACTTTTCTATACTTTATAGTGCTATGAGTCAAAAGAAAAGCTACGTTAGCATTCAATGAAAATAACCTTCAAATTTCCAGGTGATAAGTTAGTCCTTTGAAAGGTTTTGCTCCAGAAAGCTAGATTTAACTACTTCCAGTGAGCAACTTCAGGCCTGAGTTGACTCTGGCCAAGAGCGCCTTCCGCTGCCTCTGCTGAGGTACAAGAGGACCAGGTGGTACTCACTAGTTGTCCAGCTGTGCCGCGTTAAATATCTGCTGCACCAGGGAATCGTTGTCACAGCCCAAGCCACCGCACACCATGTTCTGCCCCTGCAAGGAGGTATAGTTGTGCCCCTCCTCCAAGACGAAGTACACAGGCGGCCCCGCATGCAGGTACTGACCGAGGGATTTGAAATAATCTATTACGTAGGAGTCCTGAAAGAAAGACCAAAGAGCAGGAGAGAAAGTGAGAATGATCCGATGGTAACTATGCCAGATGCTGAGCACTGAGAACTGAGAGTCTTCAGCCCAGATTCCCGATTCTCTTCCCCAGGACCCCAGGGTGTCCTTCCTACTAGTCCGAATCAGGAGGGCACCTCATAAGGTAACCATAAGCCTGGCTGCTCACATTCTACTCTGAGCCAAAGGATGGTCTGAGCGTTCAGAACGTAAAGGTGGCCCACACTGGCAGAGCTTTGTGGCAGTTCTCCTATCCCTGGAGAAACTGTTACTGTTATTTGCAGCACTTGCATTTAGAAGCAGGCATGTTTTGACAACTTTACTCATCAGCTAAACAATTTAAAGTAAAAAAAGCAGTAAAATAAGCAAGCATCTTACATCTGGCATTGAAAGAGATTGATCCAATCCAATTTCTACTTTGTTCAAGACTGCAATACTGAATGACAGAAGACCCACAAATACGGCAATCTGGAAGGGAAGGGAATCATAAGACACTGATTGTTTAGGTAATAATGAGTTTAAGGACAAAAATAAAATCTTGTTACATAAACACAAAAGGCAGGACTTTTCTTTCTTTTTTTAATTTGTGGTACTGGGTATTAAATCCAGGGCTTCGAGCTACTAGGCAAGTTCTCTACTACTGAGCTACACCCCCAGCTCCAAAGTAGGACTTTTCTAAACTGAAAAGTAAGTTTAAATGACACAATATGACAACAGGGAGTGTAGAATAGTGGGTGAGGTCCCAGGAGCCACAGTCACGGGCAAGTCACTTAATCTCTCTTAGCTTTTATCTCCTCATTAGTAAATGGGAGAAATAACAGACTTAGTACATTATAGTTGTGTGGATTAAGTGAGAATATCCAGGGATAATCCAGATTTTGGCATAGTACCCAATTCATACTGTTTAAAAAATGTTAGTATTACTATTGCTTTTCATTATTATTGAAAACTAGCTTATGTTCTTCTAGAAGATAACTAGCTACATGTGGTATATAAACTAGAAACAGCTTTGTGGTTTTGTGGTTGTGGACTAGGGATGGGGTGATACTACAAGGGAGTCTTGGTGGTGATGGGACAGTTCTGAATCTTTTTTTTTTTTGTGAAAGAGCACGCTTTATTGGGGAGCAGAGAGCAGCACAGTGACCAACAGATAAGAGCCGCCCAATGGGCATCCTACACGTCATACTCCAAAAGACATACAGGACGTTTTGCTAATAAAAATCAACTGAAGATGGATTCCTCTGGGCAACTTCCCTGCTCTACCCTCCCAGGGCTTGGGTCCATCCCCAATTATTTTCCTGAAGGCAGCTGTGGGTCTCTAGAGATACAGCCCCTCAGGGGTACCTTCTTGTTTTTTTATAAAGAACGTTTTCTTTAGACTTTTTGAAGTCTTCATTTGTTACTTTCATTCTACGCTCTCTCAAGGCCATTAAACCAGCTTCTGTACAGATCGCCTTGATGTCAGCCCCCGAGAGGTCGTCCTTTGCCATGATCAAGTCGTCCAGAGTTACAAAAAATATGGAACGCTTCATGAATTTGTGTGTCATCCTTGCGCAGGGGCCATGCTAATCTTCTCTGTATCGTTCCAATTTTAGTATATGTGCTGCCGAAGTGAGCACAGTTCTGAATCTTGATTGCAGTAAAGGTCATGGGAATCTGTACAATGTGGTAACATCTCAGAACTACACATACATTGTGCCGATGTCAAATGCCTCGTTCTGGGCTGGGGGTGTAGCTGAGTGGCTGAGCAGTTGTCTAACATGTGTAAGGCCCTGGGTGTGATCCCCAGCACCACACACACACATGCACACACACCATCCTGATTCTGATATTATACTATAACTATGTAAAATGTATTACTGGGAGGAAAATCAATGAAGGAAACCCAAGTTCCATCTGTATTACCTTTGGAACCTTCTGTGAACTTATAATTATTTAAAAATAAAAACTTTGACAAAAATTCTTGCTTACACTGACTGATCATCTCACTAGAAAAAGATGTTACAATTTATACATATTTGCTTTTGAATTTTTTTGCATATATATTAGCAGCTGTCAGAATCTCCCTCTCAAGCTATGTGATTTCTTAAAAAACATATGGCACATCTGTTTCAGGGAGAACAAAGAAAAACCAGTTAGGTTCATACCACAATTGGCCGCATCCAGTCCTTCATCAGAAGTGGAGAATAGGAGTTTTTGAAGAAGCGAAACAGATAGCTTTCTGAGGCCTGGACGCTTCTTCCATCTTCAGCACCTTTGACACAACAGAGGATGTCCATCCGATTTTCCTGAGGGGACAAGGAAGAAGAGATGCCACAGAAAACACCCTTCAGCCGCTTCATTTAGACTCTAGACTCATATTAAACAGATTATAATCCTGGTAACAACTTACCTCTTGACGTTTAATGTCTAACCCCAAGAGACTCACAAAACAGGTAATCTGAAGAAGGAAGTCAATCAAGATTGCCATTCCCGCAAACAGAGAGAACGCGTGAACGGCCGGCATCACTGAGAGAGCTCCTACAGGGAGAGAGGAGCTCCGCGTCAGCACACGTATAGCAGCCTCTGCAAGTCTCACGTTCATGGGGACGCATGGACACAGGGAGCCAGAGCAGGCCCGGCCCATGAGAAGGTACGCAGCAAAGTCCGCATTTAACACCAGAACAGAGAGAGGAGGGGCATCTCTGAGCTCAGAGATTTTCAAAATGGTGTCTGTACAGACCACTTTGGAGAGTGGCTTCCTGGGCCCTGGGCTCATCCTACTTAATCAAGATGCATTGGGAAATAGACCCCAATTCTACTATACTTGACAGGCTTTCAGGCATGGTATATACACATAATGAAATTGTACTCAGCCATAAAAAAGAACAAAATCGTGTCATTTCCAAGAAAATGAATGGAACTCGAGAATATTATACTAAGCGAGAATAGCCAGTCTCAACAAAATGAATAGATGTATGTTTCTCTTATATGTGGAAGCTAGAGAGAAATTAGAAATAAGAGTGACATCATGTAGAAGAGCAGAGACTCCACTGTAGTCATTGAGAGGATTTAGGGAAGGGAGAAGGGGGACGAGGAGGGATGAAGACTAAAGAGTGTAATGGTTGAAATAATGCTACGTATGTATATAAAATTACCAACGGCAATCTCAAAGACATGTACAGGGAGGGGGGAGGAGGGAGGACTAGGGGGAAGTGCTGCAAGAGTTGTGTGCATGCATGTTTCTATCACTCTATACCTCAATATGATATATAATTACAATGCACCCCCAAAAATCCGAGAATTACAAATAACAGGCCGTTTCTTAAAGTATCTTCTATGCTTTACTCTAAGAGAGGGACTGGATTTTCCATCTGCTATTTTATCAATAATATCTGTATGTGTCTCCCAGTTTATTTATAGTAAAAGGCAATTTATAATCAAATGACAGTGTTCCAAGTTAAAGGTACTAGGGTAAGAAATTGCAAGCTGGACATGGTAGCACAGACTTGTAATCCCAGTACTTGGGAGGGTGAGACAGGAGGATTGCAGGTTTGGGGACAGCCTCAGTAAGTAGTGAGACTCTCACCAACCTAGCGAGACCCTGTTTCAAAATAAAAATAAAAAATAGGGTTGGGTAGCTTGGAGGTAAAATGCCCCCGAGTTCAATTCCCACCCCCCCCCAAAAAAATCAGAAACTGCAAACTGGCAGCCATGGGCCAGATGGAACCTGCTTGGCCCACACTATACTGGTCCATTTTAGGACTAAAAAAAAATTTTTTTTTTTGGTGCTAGGGATTGAACCCAGGGGGATTCTATCTCTGAGCTACATCCCCAGCCTGATTTTATTTCTTATTTGGAAACAGGGTCTTACTAGGTTGCCTGCGAGCCTCGCTAAGTTGCTGAGGCTGGCTTTGAAACTGCAATCCTCCTGTCTCAGCCTCCCAAGTACTGGGATTACAAGCATGCGCCACCATGCCCGGCTAAAAATATTTTTTAAATATGTAGTAAAAGCCGGGCATGGTGGTGCACACTTGTAATCTCAGTACCTTGGAGGCTGAGACAGGAGGATTACAGGTTTGTGGCCAGTCTCAGCTACTTCGTGAGGCCCTCCGCAACTTAGTGAGACCCTGTTTCAAAATAAAGAATAAAATAGTAGGGCTGGAGGTGTAGCTCAAAGGTAGAATGCCCCTGGGTTCAATCCCCAGTACCGCCAAAAAAAAAAACAAAAAAAAAAAACGCACATGCACATACACGCACGCGTACTCGCGTGTGCACACACACACGTAGTAAGCATTTAAAGATGACCTAGAGTTAAGACAAAAATCTAAATTTGCAGCTTTGGAAAGCAAAAAAATCAGACCTCCCAACCCTGGACTGGCCTCTTTATGGTCACTGCCTCTTTATAGCTGGGGTGCAAAAGCCTTGCCCTCCAACTGTCTCACCAAGGTCACTCCAACCTCAAGGCACAGTCCCAGCTGCTATTATCATCACACCTGCACTGGTTTTCTAATAACGGAAGAAAGAAGAATGAACTTATTTTTTCTACACCTGTTTTCATGAAAAGGAACAATAAGAACTAGAGGTTTCAAAAACGTGCTTTGTGGAAATGAGACTAACATGGTGACAGTGCGTCTATGTTGAAAGACCACCACCTACAAGGACCTTACAATGGCCCTGCGTAAGGTGACTGGGAGGCCACCCAGGCGCTGCAGGCTGTGACTGCAGACTGCATGTCTTCTCTGGGCTGAGGGATTCGAATCCAGACTCCTCCACAGAGGACAGAGCTGCTTTTCTCCTTCTACCCTTCAGAGATGGGGCAGGCAGCCCTACCATGAGTCTACCTGGTGATGTCTCCGTATGAAAGAAATACAGCTGGACGTGGTGGTGCATGCCTGTAATCTCAGCACTTGGAGGCTGAGACAGGAGGAGTGCAGCTTTTAAGTTCACCCCAGCTTACTCTGGCTCCTTCTATTGAGGTAAGATCCAAGAACCTCTGCTCATTAACGAGGCTGCTTCCTCAGTGAGCTGCACGTACAGTAGAGGAAGACTGTCTACTAAAACAAAGGCACACAGCATCCTGCAAGCTACTGCGTGTGGAGTTGGGAGCGGCTGCTTACAGTGCTGCACTGAGGAGGATTCAGAAGCTATGCAAAGATGCCATTTTCAAATATCAACATTTGCCGTGGGTACCAAATGGGAAGGCGGCAGGGGAGCTCTAGGTCTCTGTCATCCTGAACCCTAACATTAACACCGTCCTGAAACTTATCATGAGAAAGAAGAAACTTATAAACTGACACCCAAGATACTGCCACCAATTTTTCTTATGGTTCACTCAATGATCCTTTCCAATTTTGGAATAAAGCTTACAAAAGGAGGCAGTATGAAGGGGCATGTTCAGTTACACAGCTCCTTCTTTTCTCAGGCTCAGCAAACTATAGAACTGGTACAATATGAAGTAGAGTTACCAAAGAAGAATGCTGACATCTCAGAAAAGGATGACAGGAACATGCTAGGAGCCACTTCTCCCAGGACCCTGCCCAGCTGCTGATCCAGGGTTTCTCCTTGAAGACGTTCGTCTCTCTTAAAAAAATTAAATATGCAACATTAAAATTTCTCAATAACAATGCCACCTCTCTGCTTCTTTGCATTAATTTGATAATAAAGAAAAATGGTCAGTAGATGATTAGCAGTATCTTGTTAGCTATCCACTTTGGTGAGGACTCCAAAGTCATACCCAAAATAGTTTCCAAGACTGTGTTAGCCCTTTTCATGCACATGCAAAAAGATACTTCAAAAACAAAGTCTCACTTTATATCTATTCTACCACCCAAAGAGAGCTGAAATTCTTCGTCCCAAAATGTCCAGGTTACTACTGTGCCACACAGGGGAAGTGACACAAAGCCTCCTCACTGTCTGCACTCAAATGCAGAGCTGAACAGCCATTAACAGACCCCAGTACTAGGACAGACACCAAGCTCTGTGAAAAGATGAAACTATACCTGGTAGGTCTGCACCAAAATGAAGATGTTGTCCACCCCAACAGCCAAAACCAGGAAGGGGATGACTTCAATCACTATGAGGGTCAACGGGGTCCCAATGTAGCTGAAGATGCCCAGCGAGCAGGCCACTGAGCTCAAAACGATCAGGATCCCTGTGATGCCCAGGGAGATCTTAGAATCCACCTGAGAGCCGAGGAAGACATAAATCATCCATTAGAGTGCTTTCTGTCCATCTGTTACTAAAAGCTCATTTTTACTGTTTTACATGGGTATAGCTAACCTAAAGCTAAAAGTACAATTCTCAATTTGAGAGAAGATATGAAAAAAAATCTAGTTCTTTTCTAGCAACATATTACATGAGCTCACATTCTTGGGTGACGGAGTGGACAAATTAGAAAAACATTAGAAGAAGCCAGGCATGGTGGTGCACACTTGTAATCCCAGTACTTGGGAGGCTGAGACAAGAGGATCACAGGTTTGCCAGCCTCAGCAACTTATGAGGCCCTCTGCAACTTAGTGAGTCCCTGTTTCAAAATAAAGGATAAAATAGGGCTAGGGGTGTAGCTCAGAGTTAGAATACCCCTGGGTCCAATTCCTGGTTCCATGAAAAAAAAAAAAAAGAAAAATATTAGATGTGAAGAATTTTAGGTTTAAGATAAACCAAAAAATTGGAACTGAAGGAAACAGATGTAAAACCAAAACTGTGACACACAATTAACGTACAATTTGCACCTGTGTCCATCGTAAGGAATAATGCATCTTAGGCATGTTTTTGTTTGTTTGTTTACGGTACTATGGATTTGAATCAGGGCCTTATACATTCCAGGCAAGTGCTCTATCACTGAGCTACATCCCTAGGCCTTTTTTTTTTTTTAATGTGGTACTGGGGATTGAACCCAGGGGCATTCTACCTCCGAGCTACACCCATAGCCCTATTTTTTTTTATGCTTTATTTTGAAACAGGGCCTCACTAAGTTGCTGAGGGCCTCACTAAGTAGCTGAGGCTAGCCACGAACCCGTGATTCTCCTGTCTCAGCCTCCCAAGTACTGGGATTACAAACGTGGCCACCACGCCCGGCTTCCTAGCCCTTTTAATTTTATTTTGAGACACAGTCTCTTTAAACTGTCCAGGCTGGCCTCAAACTTGAGATCCTTTGGCCTAAGCCTCCTGAGTAGCTGGAATTACAGGTATATGCCACTGTATCTGGTTTCTGGCTGAAAGCAGTTTTGGACATAATAAATTAAGAATAAGTAGAGGCATATGTGTGTGTGTGCGTGCGCGCGCATCCCCCCCGCCCCATACAACCCTCATACACTTACCAGAAGCCTGCGACAGCTTTTGATGTGCCCCAAGGCTAGGGAGATATACAGAAACATGATGGCATAGCTAATTACAACAGTGAAGATATCACTGTTACTTTCACGATTTAGTTCATCCTCAATACTTCTTTCAGTAGTAAAAGAAATGGTCAGATTTGGATTATTGTAGTTTTTCACAAAATTAATAAACCTAAAGAGTAAGCAAAATGTTATACTTTTAGTTAAAACTAAGTGGTAGACAAATAAGAGACATCTTCCCAACTTTTATGACACAAAGGCTACACTTACTTAAGCTTTTCCCTGCATTAGGATCTTCTACATTGGAGCCTAGAAACTGACACTTTCAGATTCCAGCCAAAGTTCCTGTAGGCTGTATTTTCTACCTTTTGATTTGGTGGTGCTGGGGATCGAACCCAGTGCATGCTAGGCAAGCACTCTGCCACTGAGCTACACCCCCAGCCCTGAATTTTCTATCATTTAAAACAAGTTTAGAATAAATTCAAAATCAGTATGTTTTGCCTATTTGTTTTTATTAACTAAAAAAGGTAGCTAGATGAAGTATATTTTAATAAACAAATACTTACGGAACAAAATTTTATTTTATTTTTTATTTATTTATTTTTTTCCGGTACTGGTGATTGAACCCAGGGGCATTCTACCTCCGAGCTACACCCCCAGCTCTATTTTTTTATTCTTTATTTTGAAACAGGGTCTCACTAAGTTGCAGAGGGCCTCACTAAGTTGCTGAGACTGGCGGCAAACCCGGATCCTCCGGTCTCAGCCACCCAAGTACTGGGATTACAAATGTGCACCACCACGTCCGGCTAGGGCACAAAATTTTAAAAGGGGATCTACAGAGTCAATGCAAAATCTATCAGAATCCAGCTGATTTCTTACAGAAACTGATAACTGATTCTAAAATTCACATGTAACTGCAGGGCCCAGAATAACCAAATTTTTTTTTTTTTTTTGCGGTACCGGGGATTGAACCCAGGGGTGTTCTACCTCCGCGCTACACCCCCGGCCCTATTTTTTACACTTTATTTTGAAACCGGGTCTCACGAAGTTGTGGAGGACCTCACTAAGAGAGAGAGAGAGAGAGAGAG
>PVJS01046991.1:0-15612 GCA_004027185.1 Glis glis
TTGCGGAGGGCCTCACTAAGTAGAGAGAGAGAGAGAGACAGAGAGAGAGAGAGAGAGAGAGAGAGAGAGAGAGAGAGCCGAGGCTGGACTCGAACCCGGATCCTCCGGTCTCCGCCTCCCAAAGTACTGGGATTACAAGCATGCGCCACCACGCCCGCCGACTTCATTTTTAAATACTCATTTCTATATTTATTGTCTGTCTTATCCCAAAATGATGCAGGCCTAATTTTACCCAATACTCTATCATAACTGTTAATAAGTATGTCTAAAAAAAATTGTTAACACTCTATATTTGTTGACTGCCTATATATCATCTTTTTTTGTTGGAAGATTCCTCCCCTATAACAGCGAGTAGAAGTAAATTTGGGGAGAGATCATGGCACTAATTATGTTACATTTTTAGAGTCAATTGGGTGCTAAAACATACATACACAAGATGTACGTATCTTCAATATTGGCTTAAATATTTTCCTTCTGTGCAGAAAAATTGTAAACTGATTCAATCCTCTTATGCAGATGAGTCACCTTGCTCCCCACAATCTTCTTCTATTTCCTGAATTGAGTCCTAATTGAGGCTTAGCAGTTGGTGCTTTAGTATTCTCTTTTCTTCACTTATGTGATACAGTATGCTCATCCTTCCTGGCCTGATGGAGGACAGGTGACCAGATTGCTAATTGGGCAAAGACTTATTTTACTGTATGCTGACTCTGTGGCCTACTCCAACTAACTAATAGTAATATTGTGACTTAACTGTAAATTATTATCATTTTTTAATATATTGCTGAGATAATCTGAGGTTTAACTATTATTGCAAATGAGATATATATATTCCTAAGTCTGTGGTCATTTTCTTAACTTAAAACCTTCAGATCTACCAGTAGAAATTTGTTTCCATACTTAAGTGTTTTTCTGAGAGTTTTACATACCTAAAGATATAAAGAACTTGTCCCTTAAACTAACTTTATGTATCTGGAAATATGTCTACAAAAGAAAACAGATTCTTATTGTACAGATTGTACGGAAGGTAGTTACCATGAAGCAAGGGTGGGGATTTTCAGGTTGTTGTTTTTTGCCATTGATTAGGAAGCATGGGGGTAGCATAGCCTCTGATTCCCAGACTGAGGAACATCCTGAGGATGAGCTAATATTTTCTCTTTTTGATAACTATCTGTTTCATTCTAGCTTAGAGAGTGTAGTGTAGACCTAGAATGGATTTCTTGATCTTAGACTTTGGTACATGCAGCCTTTTTTTTCCCTCAGCGTAAAGCACGAACACAGTCCCCCACTACCATAAATTATGCAGTCGAGTTTCCCACATTTGGGGAAATCGCAGGGGTCAGCACATCCGGAGTGCAATGGATGAACTTCGCCCTGGGAAAACCACCTTTGTGATCATGGTATCGCCCCTGCCAGGTAAGTATACATGCAGCCTTTTGGGCATGTGAAATAATTTAAAAAATACATATTTGTGTCTTCCCCAAGTCCCTGGCACAGAGCTCCAAAACCTCTTGAAATTTCTTGAGCAATAAAGGTGTTAGTAGAATACTTTATTCCAACATTTTGCCTCTGCCTTGGTTCCTGGGATAGGGCTCCTAATACTCTTACAGATCTGACTGTTAAAAGAATCTTTTATGCTAGTAACCAGTCTTTGACTCTGGTTCTTGACTCAGGGCTTCTAAATCTCTTGGAATTTCCTGGGTGATAGTTCCTTTTGTTCTAAAGAGGTGATTCTTGGCAGGCTCCTGGGTGGGGCTGGTCACTAGAAAGACAAAGCCATGTTTATAAGCTTGGTGCTTTCTCTGGAGAAGGGAAAGAAGCCGAAAATGGAGTTAATAATTGGTAATGCCTACTGAGGAAGGCTCCATAAAAATCCCCGCACTGTGGAGTTTGGAGAGCTTCTCACCTAGTGAACACATCAGTATGTTGCAAGGGTGGTGCACCCCTTTACAGGGAGAGAAGGTTCTGTACTTGAGACCCTTCTAGAACTTGCCCTATGTATCTCTTTATCTGTCTCTTATGTATCCTTTATTAATAAGCCAGTAAATATAAGTAGTGTTTTCTGAGTTCTGTAAGCCATTCCAGTAAATTACTTGAACCCCAGAAGGGGTGGTGGAAACCCATATGTATAACCAGTCATTCAGAAGTGTAGGTGATCATCTACTGCTTGTAATCGGCATGTGAAGTGAAAAGAAGTCTCATGGGACTGAGCCCTATGGGATTTAAAATGAAATCCAGGTAAATACTGTCAAAATTGAATTGAGTTACAGGATACCTAGCTGATGTCCACTGGAGAAGTGCTTGGTGTGTGTGGGGGCAACTCCAAACATCTAGTGTCAAAAGTGTTATGTTGAGTGACTATATAAGAGACAGAGTAGGAAAAACACTTTTTTTCTATCTCTAATAGGACTATTTTTTGTTCTCTCTCTCTTTCTATATATCTATATCTATATCTATATCTCTCTCTCTATATATATAGATATATATATATATAGATATATATATATATAGATATAGATATAGATATAGATATAGATATAGATATAGATATATACACACATATATGGATGATAGATAGATAGATATAGATATAGATTTAGATAGATATATGAATGTATGTATTGGTACTGAGGTTTGAACTCATGGGAATTCTATCTCCAAGCTAGACCCCCAGGTCTTTTTATTTTTTATTATGAAATAGTCTGTTGCTAAATTGCTGAGGCTAGCCTGGAACCTGCTATCCTCCTGTCTTAGCCTCACAAATCTTGGGGTTACAGGCATACACTACCATTCCCAGCTCTTCATGAATATTTTAATTTTAATTTCTAGAATGTAGTTCAGTGCATACACATCAACCATATTACCCTGATCTTGCTTTTTTCAAGACATTGTAATTATATGAAACAATGATTAATTTGAATAATGATAGG
Organism: Glis glis; assembly: GCA_004027185.1. NCBI lineage: Eukaryota > Metazoa > Chordata > Mammalia > Rodentia > Gliridae > Glis > Glis glis. The sequence continues at coordinate 2,928 of PVJS01046991.1, forward strand.
CAATTTTGCATTCTGGGGTTTACATTTTTATCACAATCTTCCTAAAATTTGTTAACATAGTAAATACAGTGTGCTATTATATAAGAAATCAATCTATATATGCTTAATAATCTACTAATTACAAAAAATTAATACCCTGGCCTAAGATTTTTTTAATATGATAATTCGCTTAAGAATAATATATAAATTTGCTAAACAAAAATGATTTCTTTGCAGTGAATTCTATTTTCTAGTTCATGGTATATTCTTGTTTTAAATTTGACTCTTGTTTTAAATTTAAAACAAATTTAAATTTGTTTTAAAATCGGTAATGTTGATGACTACCTTGATAAATGCTAGGTATAATATAATTTTAGAAAAAGACAACTTTTCATTTGTTAATTTTAATAACAAACTGAACAGGCAATTTGTTATCTGTCTACATTATTTTATTCAAATTCCCCATTCAACTTTTCCATACCTAGGAGAGTTTTCTAGACTATAGGAAGTATGCTAAAAATAAACTCTGCTATTTTCCAGCAAATATGGAAATGTCTAATAGTGTGAAAAGTACTCTCCTGCCACAGAAAGCATGTGTTAAGGAATACTTGTAGTTAAAATACCACAAACAGAAATATTTAAAAGATAAGAGTTGAGAAGAAAGGTCATATTTTTATTATTTAATATTCATCAACTTACACAGTTATATACAAAGGATAATAGTAATTAACAAGTTGACTTACTATTATCACATATAGTAATTTCCAAGTCAACAAAGGGATAAGATTATGAAACCATATGGTATGTATATTATAAAGTGATCTGTTCCATTCTTTTAAGTTGCTATTACTGCTTTTGACACAGCTACAGGAAATAAAAAGGCTACTGGAATGCAGACCAGGGAAATGTATTTCCACAAGGATTTGTAAAATGAAAGTTGGAATACCTGAGTGGAAACAGATTTCTGAAAATCAGCTTTCTGTTTTCTATAGCTAAGATAATTGTGTTAAAATGAAATACACTTATGCATTTGATCACATTATTGTAGCTGATTTTTAAATATGTTAGAGAAAAAGGAATATTGGCACAGAAGTTAAAATACAGTACATGGAGCTCTATGTGAAAAACAGCAGGCAAGACACCATAACATATTGTTGGCACTGGGGATTGAACTGTTCAGTTACAGTATTGAACTTGAGGCCCATAATACTGAGTGTTTTGTCATGCTGGTGGGGAAAAATTCCAACTTGTTTTGGTTGTCCATCTAGTTCTTTTAGTTAGCTAACAAACTGCCCTGAAATGTAATGACTTAAAACAATAACCATTTATTTATTATTGTTCTGGGGGTTAACATTTCATGGAAAGCTAGACCTTTCCCATGTGATTTTTACTAGGGTTAGAAGGTCCAAGGTAGCTCCTTTAGTCTCATGTCAGAAATTCAGCTAGTATGGCTTGCAATGCTGGTGCTGGCTGGAAGAGTCCATTTGGGTCATACACCTTGGGTCTCATGTCCAAGGACTTTGTACTGGACATCACTGAGTTTCCTGGTTCACCTCCATGTAGTCTCAAGGTCTTTCTACATGGCCTCTACATGATCCACATTGTCTTTCCAGTGTGGTTGTTGAACTTCTTACGTGGCAACTCAGGGTGAGTTCAAAAGCAGAAGCTGTATGTCTAGAATTCAGCATGGAACTGACATAGCATCATTTTCTCTTTATTCTGTTTGTTAAAGCAATAGAACATTCACAGTCAGATTCAAAGGGAGGAGACTAAAGAAGGGTATGAATACTAGGAAGTATTATTTAGGGGGGACTATCAAAAGGAATAGTATTCTACCATTTACTCCCTTGCCCCTAATAACACACAATCTAAGCACAGCAAAAATACACTCTCCCAAGTTACCCAAAGTCTCATCTAAGTTTGGTATTAGATCCTATCATCCAAGGAATCATCAGAATAACCCAGGATTTCATTATCTAAAAGCAGATACAGGTGGGATGTAAGGCCTTTCACATATATACTCTTATTCTGAAAATTTGTGAACTACACAGATCAATTATCTGTCTTTCATACTCCCAAGATTCAATGAGAAGTTTGGAACAGGAAAATTACAATATTTATTCTCATTTAAAAGGGAATGAGTTGGGGCTAAAATAATAGTAGAATTAAAATTATAATAGATGCTACTGGTACCCTTTTGCAATCCCTTTTACTGAGTCAACGCTTCCATCTTTGAACCGTTATGAGTATCGACTCACAGCTATTTAACACTATTGATTTTTTTTACCTCTGGATAGTACAATATATATCAAAATCAGTGGATTCGACCATCATGTGTTTGAGAAATGTGAATTTCATGTCCCTGCTACTATAGGCTTTATGGTTTTAGATTCACTTCCTTAAAAGGAGACATAGAAAGAGTGCTACTACACTTTTATATTATTTCTTCTACCTGTTGACTTTGGGTTTCTGGTACAGGAAGAATAGAAGAAACAAAAAATAATTATTACTGGCAGGAGCAACTAAAGTTGATCATGTCAAGAAGATAAGAGTCCCTGCAACATAATGGGTACAAGAAGAAATGTATTTGACACTGAAATGATCCACCTAGCACCTACTCCCACTTTTAACTGTAAATAGATTAATATAGCAACCACAGTCTAATAAGGGTAATTAGGGCCAAAGATCCCTCAGAATAAAGGGAAGGCCTATGTCACTGTAGTGGATGTTGTTATAGTCTTGAGGCAGGATCCCCGGCTTTGTCCTCAAAACTGTATTTGGCTAAAAGCAAAATAAAAAGAATAAAGCTTCTTCCTAGACCCCTTGCAGATATTAACAAGCAGGGAGTTTGGAAGATAAGACAGCACAGTCTCTCTCAAATATAAACAAAGCAGTCATAAAAAGAAAAATAATATAATGATTAATGTCTTGATCTGCTTCTGTCATCATGCTTACGCTAGAAAATGTCTCATGCCTACCCTTCCTCTCCCAACATTAGGTGACCAAATATATGTTCAGTGTAGGGGGACTCAGAACTCAGAAAGCTTTGCTTTCTGAGCCTTCACTAGTGAATAAAGAAGCCTGCTTCCAACTCTGGTCTCTGTCTCCCGATTTCGGGGATCTTGTTTTCCTGCAACGGTCTCTTCCTATCTTGCTTCCTTCCCTCATTTCTTCTTCTATTGTGAACCCTCAATAAATCATTTCTATAAGAATCCCATTCTCAGGCTATATTTTTAGGGTATCCAGCCTAAGAGGCAGACAAATCTTGTTTACTATTGGTATTACTAGTTATTACTTGTATTACTAGTTATTACTAATTATTATATAATTCACTAGATATTCTCAAGGAATAGGTATTAAAAATATTACTTACTATTAATATTTTTCTCTTTTTGTTCTCCCTTGGCATATGCTGGACCATGCCTTTCTGGGAGTTGCACACCAAACATTAATTGCACATAAAATTGTTTCTGTGAGGAAATGTGCTAAAGCTGCTTCTTTTTCTACATCTAACTAAAACACTAATCAATAAATAAAAACCAGATGAATATATTCTTGACACAATTATGTGGTTGATATATCATCAAAAACATATATATATATATATATATATATATATATCTGTCTATTTCATCAAATTATACTAAGCGAAGTATCATACCTTTTTGATTTTCAACTAAATAATGAAAATGATTCAGCTCATACCTACCACAGGCAGAATTTAGGCAACTTTTATGTGAGTTAATTTAGACTGTATTCCTACATTCCGGTTTAATCAAAATATCTTTTTAAAAATTGGTAACTATTGCAGTCACAATATACTGAGTGAATCACTAGTCACTAAAATTACCTACCATAAATAGAGTAGTTTATATAGAATGGTCAGTTTTTCCCAATGGCTAAGCCAATCCTTGGGAGAGTCACTAGGTCTTTTGGAAGCTATACTGGACTTAACATTAAGTCATCACTTTACTGCAGCAAATAGTATTACTGTGGTGTGGTTTTTAAAATGACCTCAAAAGGGTTTCATTTCATTTACTTGTAATGAAGTAGCATATATACTACAAGAATTTGCTCAACAATTAGTATTAATTGATTAAATATAATGCACTTTTACATACATAATCTTTGCTTTCAATAAATTTGGTGGATAAATATACATGAATGCAATTAAGCAAAATTTTATGTATTATAAACTAATCTAGGCCGGGCGTGGTGGTGCACGCTTGTAATCCCAGTACTTTGGGAGGCAGAGACCAGAGGATCCAGGTTCGCGGCCAGCCTCAGCGCTCTCTCTCTCTCTCTCTCTCTCTCTCCTTAGTGAGGCCCTCTGCAACTTCGTGAGACCCGGTTTCAAAATAAAGTATAAAAAATAGGGCCGGGGGTGTAGCGCGGAGGTAGAACGCCCCTGGGTTCAATCCCTGGTACCGCATAAAAAAAATAAACTAATCTATATTTACAAATATATAATCTGAAAACAATGCAATATTTACAAAAAGACTGAATGAATTGTTACAATGCAACAGGGATCTTACAAATGGATAAGAAAAATAAACAATAGAAAATGAGCAAATTATATGAACAGGTAATACAGAGTACAGTAAATGAGTAGCAAACAGAAATATGTTTTCATTGTTAGGGAAATGCAAATGGGAAAGGATACAAAAATTTTTCACGTTGATTTTCCAAAAATTTAAATAAAAAGGAAAAATATACTTTATGGATGGCCACTTCCCTACATTGCTCATTATTTAGAAAGTAAATTGTCAGTATGTATTAAAATTAAGTTGGTTGGTCGGACTTGCCTGTAATCCTCGTACTTGGGAGGCTGAGAAAGGAGGATTGTAGATTCAAGACCCGACTTAGCAACTTAATGAGGCACTCAGCAACTTAGTAAGACCCTGTTTCAAAATAAAATAAGGCTGGGGGTATAACTTGGAAATAATATGCCTCTGGGTTCAACCCCAGTACCATTAAAATTAAAAAATTAAGTTGGTTGACTTTCACTCCTAGGTGACACAGGAATCATTATAGTATTAGACTCCCACTGCAAACTATAAACTGGACAATCTATATTAAACCTGAACTTCAACAAGATGTATGATTACAATGCACTAATAAAAAATAATTTACAGATATTGGAAAACAGACAACCTAGTATTTTGATTCTTGAGAGAAGGAAAAGACATAGGCTATGCACACATTTCTGTCCAGAAGCAGGTCTTTTAAAACACATGATACATGAAGGAGGAGCTGTAGTTGAGTGCTGAGGTTTCATTAAGCAGCCACTGTATTTCAGAACTGCTGACCCGCTCAAATTTGGGGGATGGGAGAAAGGATATCTATAAAGAAAAGGACCTCCTAATATCTGCCCCTTACTACTGAATACTGAAACAGATACAATGATAGAGAGGATGGAACTAATAGACAGAGACATTAAAACATCCATAAAATGTACTGAAGGATTAAAAGGAAAAGTGAATGTAACAAGTGAAAAGATGAACAATATTAGTTAAAAAAATCCTACAAAAGAACTAAAAGAAAATTCTGGGACCAAAAGCATAAGGGAATCTGAAACATAAAAAAACAAAGAGTAGGCTAAAAGCATGTTAGACTCTGCAAAAAAAAAAGAGCAAACAAAATAAACCGAAATGGTGACCTTGAAGATAATGCAGTAGAAACTGTTCAAAGTAAAGATAAAACAGACTTTAAAATAAATAAATCCTCAATGGCCTGGGACTATATCAGGTGGTTTAAGTTTTGCGTAGTTAAGAGTCCCAGAAAAAGAGGTAGAAATGAGGTAGAGTGGGCACTGATTATAAACAACGAGAAGCCTTATCTGAAAAAAATTGGTTGTAATTTATTTGCTGTCCAGAAAACAACTTGAAGATAAAACATCTTTGATTATGTTTATGAAACTGGATTCCACTCACACCTTTACCAAGGAAGTCAATCATACAAAATACTTGTGATTTCCAAGAGCCCTGCCCATTTTTATTTTATTTCCCCTTGTATTTCCTGATAAATTTATATTTCAAGATGGTTTTAAATATCAAGAACATGTAATATTTGATAATTCACCATATTGTCATCAATTATATTATTGAGATAATAAAATATAACCATAATCGTCCATAAATATTAATGATCAATAATTAGCATTTCATAGACAAAACAATTGTGGTTGGTCACTAATATAGGATATTTGAAAAGGTACAATAACAGTGTCTACAGTGGAACAGGGGATGCCATGAGCCTATGAGAGGTAATTAACTTTAAATTTTAAAATCCAGCATATCTGGATCACTTACTGCTTTACTGAGTGTTGCGCCCTTGGCTGGAATGGAGAGAGTGAAACAGAATGATAAATAAAATAACAGTTAAGGTTAGGGGAAAAACCCCAGACTAAAGTTTATAGTTTCTTTTCATTAAGAAACAAATAATTATAGATACACTCAAGTGACACCTATACATATTTAAATAAGAACTTCTTTTTAAAATATTGCTTCAGGTCTTAGAACCATCTGATAACACATATCTAGATTTACCTATACTTTTATGAAAATAAATTGTTCTGAAATTTGTAGAATTATTGTACTATAGCATATGACATCTCTCTCCATTCTGCAAACATTTCAAAATGTTGCCAATGACTAAATGTTCACAGAAAGAAATACCTGACTCAGTTTCAAGACTCTCACAACCATATATTCAAATGAATGAATAATGAATTCAACTGTTGGTTCCAACTCTTTCAATTGCTGCTTTTAACTTGTCTGGGAGGGTGGTGACCATGTTGTTTGTTTTCATATGAAGGGCAAGTTAAATATTCAAACTACTATCATTTACCAGGAAAAAAATGAATATGAAGTAGTGAAAATCATTAAGAGTCTAAATGTAGTTAACCTTCGGAGAGAAAGATTTGCGCCACACAAATAACAACAGTAAATGTGGTAAAATAGGTAGGTACACATGGCACAACAGTTCTTTCAAAGTTTGCACAGGTCCCTCTCTGCTTCCATGAATAGCTCCATTCATTTCAGCGTGACGCGTGTGTGTTTGTGCGTGTGTGTGTGTGGGTGCATGTGCATGTGTGTGTGGGTTCTGGAAAGTTAGCCTGTGCCATCCAAGTCCAGCTGCCTGTAGCAAATGTTTGGAGATGGACTAAATTTCTATGATTCAATTCAGTATTTGTAACAAAATAATTCAGCCCAATGTGTGAAAACAGGAATAGAGCCAAAAAAAGAAATCAAAAGAATAAGCCATGATAGGAATCCTATTCAAAGTAAAATATAAATAATAAAAAATAGTAGTAAGTGTCACATTAAGCTTAATGCTTTATTCTCTTTTTAATGAAAAATATAAGGTAGCATACTGTAGCAGTTTAGACACATGGAGTCTGTGGGAAGTGAGCAGATAGACTATGTATCGGTGTTTTATTATGTGAATAAAGCTCGTGTTTAAACAACCTGACTTGTTTCTTTATGCTGTGATGTATGAGCCATCATTATTAAGATTTGAGATTATATTTTAATTTTGTGATTACATTAAAAAGAAAAGCTGTGTGAAGAGTAACGGAACTAAATAGATTAGATAAATCAGTGGTTATGTATAAGTAACATTTTAGTTATTTAAATTTGGGTATTTTTATTAGATCTACTTGGCAATATTCTTACAAATTAAAACCTATAAGTGAGAAATGTTAAAAAAATAGTATTAGAATTTTTGAAGCATACAAGGATAATACTAAAAGTCAAGTCCCAGGGTTGAGGGTGCATCTCAGTGGTAGAGTATACAAGGCCCTGAATGTGATCCCCAGCAACACACACACACACACACACACACACACACACATACACACACAAGCACATGATAGAAACAATCCACAGGAAAGAGCTATGCACCATGGTTTGGGCTGTGAGCATAGTGGACTTTTAATTGATCTTCAGTGGACATAGTGAAGGATGGAGACCTTCCTTCGTCTTCACTATCAAGCCCTTTCAGTTTTAGAAGCTTGCTTGGGCTATGGACAGGGGGCACAGCAGCCTTTTCCCAGTTACTACATTCTTCTATACAAATCCATAATCCCGTTTATGATGATTTCCTCTCTAGGGTCTGGCTGCCTCCTCAATAACTCTGCTTGAAAAGCCACTCTTAGAACATTGCTCTTCTATTTTTATCATTTTGTGTCCTGTCTTTCCTGCTCAAGGGATGGTTTTAATCCTGGGGGAAATTCAGCTTTTTTCTTTTTCTTTCATACTTACATCTTGTGAGTCTATAGGTTGAGGCTTGAATTATTAGGGGAGCCACTAGTCACATGTGGTAATTGAGTTCCATGAAATGTGGCTAATATGAATTAAGATTTGTTATAAGTATAAAATATACACCAGATTTTGAAGGCTCAGTATTAAAACATATATCTCATTAGTATCTAAATAGGATTTCACATTGACATGATAATGATAACATTTTGTATAAATTACATAAAATATATTATTAAATTAATGCTTAAATGTGGCATATATAGTATTTTAATTATCAAATGATAATTGTCTATATTTATGGGGTGTAATGTGATGCTTTGATCTGTGTATACATTGTAGAAAGAGTCAAACTAATTCACATATCCATCAACTCACCAAATTATTATTTTTCTGTGTGGCAAGAACATTTAAATTAAGTATATGGATAGCATCCCATTACTTTGGGTGGTATTGGCTTAAATGTTTGGATCACAACAGTCAATGGGGCTTGGGACTATTTGTGTGTTTCGATATGTCTGGTCTTTCCCTGAGATGAAATTGATAGGCAAGAATGTTTTGGGGAGAAAAGAAGAGAAAAAAAAAATACTGGGTATACAATGTTAATGTGACACTACACAAAAAAGCAGGCCTGTATACAAATATCCACCAAAAGTAGAATAATACTGAAATCCTGAGGGAGTTAATGCTCACTTATATTTGAAAGCTGATACAGGAAGTTAAAAACCAATTTAAACAGGGAAATCAACAACCAATTGGCAAATGAATAACGTTGTCTAGGTGGTATGAATGTTTGGAGCTAGTTGGACCTATTTAACCTCTGTAAAAATAAAATAACATTCAAAATTAGCACATTTATAAAATAATTAGTACCTTAAAGAAGTATTGATAAATGAGTAATTCTGAAAAAATAATTTCCCATTTGGTGCCAAAGTGTAAATTTTAGAACCTGTTGCAGAACAAAGAAAGAGAGGGATTGCAGAGAAAAAGTGATACAGACAGTGTCTTCAGAGGAAAAGTACACTTTATGTTTTAGGGAAATGGTTCCTGCAAAACAGAAACCCTGCAGAGAGTGAGAGCGAGAGTGAGTGTGTGTGTGTGTGTGTGTGTGTGTGTGTGTGTGTGGATGTGTGTGTGTGTTGATATATGTCTAGTCAATGGCAGGAAACCTAGTTTGTATAGCATAGACCCATAGGACTTAAAGTGACCTACTTGCTGTTTTTTCCACTTTGTCACAATCATGGAATATTAAAGCTATTTAGAAAGAATCAACAGAGTACAAGAGAGATAGCACCACTGATCCCAATATTCATTTGCAAAATCTGTGCCTTATTTCATGAAAATTTCAATGTTATGTTTACCAGTGATCATTATTTTAACAAAACTTTGAGTGGAGTGCATGCATGGAAGTTTTTAAAACTTATTATTTTAGTAGTACTTTGTATTTATTTATGGAATTTCTTTTATCATAATATATGTATCTTATATTTTCTTAAAATCCATCTTCACGGAAACTGCAAAGCTTTCTCCTTTTCTTGCCATTGAAATAGCAAAGCTGAGCTGGTGTGGTGGCACATGTCTATAATCCCAGTACTTGGGAGACAGAGATAGGAGGATTGCAGGTTGGAGGCCAGCTTCAGCAACTAAGTGAGGTCTTCAGCAGTTTAGCAAGACCCTGTTAAATTTAAAAAAAAAATGAAAAGTGATATAAAATGATTGTCCTATTTAATAATTGTCTTAAAATTCACTAATGTCATTTATGTAACTTTTGTTAAAGGCAATGTCAAAGCTTTCTTCAAAGATCTCAGTCTACCAAATAGCTACAAATAATGGAAAAAACTCTTTACTTGGATATAATTTTTACACTATCTATCATGAACTAGTTTTACCAAAAAATAATTCTAGTTATTTTCTAGTCAAAATTAGAATTATAAGACATATTACAAAACCTGCATATATGTCTTTATTCATTATTATCTCACAGTGTAGTTGAGATATACTATGGGCTAAACAGAAAAACTACATCAAGGAGATCAGCACCAGCATTCTGGCACATGGTCAAATGATTAATTTTTATACACAAATAATGAATTTGCTGAGAAAGAAACTAAGAAAGCAATCACATTCACAATAACTACAAAAATACTTAGGGATAAACTTTACTGAGGAATAAATTTAACCAAGGAAGTAAAAGATCTCTACAATGAAAACTATAATAGATGAAAGAAATTATAGAGGACACACACACACAAATGGAAACATATCCTATGTTTATGTATTGAAAGAACCAGCATTATTAAAATTACCATATTACCAAAAGCAATCTATAAGTTCAATGCAATTCCTATCAAAATACCAATGATTTCACAGAAACAAACAAAACCCCAATTCTAAAATTCATATGGAACCAGAAAAGACCCAGAATAACCATAGCAATCCTGGGGACTGGGATTGCTGGGATCCACATTGCCATTGAGGACTGGGATCACAATACCTCACTGACTTAAAACATACTAGAAAGCTATAGTTACCAAAAAAGCACAGTACTGGCATAAACAGACACATAGACCAATGGAACAGAATAGAAAACCCAGAAATTAATCCATGCTTATATAGCCAACTGATATTTTATAAAGATACCATGAACATACAGTGGAGAAGAACAATGATAATTTCTTGATAAAGAAGGCTGACAAAATTGGTTATACATATGCAGAAAAATGAATCTAGACCCCTTTCTCTCATCATACAAAAAATCAACTCTAAATGGATCAAAAACCCAAATCTTAAGCTTGAAATTAATAAATTACTATAAAAACATAGGGGAAACACTCCAAGGCACTATAGCAATGATTTTTAGATAGGGTCCCCAAAGCACAGGCAACAAAAATGAAAATAGGCAAATGGGATTAACATCAAACTAAGAAGTTTCTGTGTAGTTAAGCAATCAATAGGATTGAGAAATAACCTACAGAATGGGAGATAATATTTACGAATGATACATCTGATAAGGGATTGACATCCAGAATACCTAAGGAGCACAAGGAGCTGAAAATCAAAACATAAAAATAAAATTTAAAAAATGGGCTAAAGAACTAAATGGACAATTCTAAAAAAATTCGAAGCCAAAATACTTCAGGGAAAATGTGTTTAATTTTACTTTTCCTCAGAGAAATTCCATTCAAAACCAAAATGAAATTTCATCTCACCCCAGTTAGAATGGCTATCATCAAAAAGATATGAAATAAATTCTGGCAAGGACGCAGGGAACTCTTATACACTGTTGGTGGGAATGTAAATTACTATAGCCACTATGGAAAGCAGTATGGAGACTCCTTAAAATACTAAAACTAGAACTATCATATGATTGTCATTTTCATTGCTGGGTATATACCAAAAAGAGAGAAAGTCTTTATACCAAAAAGATAGTTGGACTCATGTTTATTGAAGCTCTATTAATAATAGCCAAAATATGGAATCAATCCATATTCCCTTCAGTGGATGAATTGATAAAGAAAATATGTATATTTACACATGGAATACTACTCATCCATTAAAAGGAATGAAATCCTTCTAGTGGCTGCAATATGGATGGAACTGGAGATCATTATGCTGAATAAAAATAGCCAGACACAGAAAGACAAATACCACATATTCTCACTCATTTATGAAAAGCAATAAAGCAAGTTTTCTGTGGAATTGAAAGACAGGGAATAGGAGGGAGGAGAAACAGGTAGAAATTAAGCAGGACTTTTGGAGACTGGCAAGTGTACTGGAGGAGAGGGGGAGCGGAGAGAGAGGATGAGAGCAGGAGAGGGGTGGATGGACATGATCAAAGCCCAATGTATCATATGTGGAAATATCGTAGTGAATCCCTTAATTTTTATAATTAATGTGTTAATAAATATAATAATAAAAATAAAATGTTTAACAAACATTTATTTTGTCTCTTGTTATTTTATTCAATATCCTGCAATGGTTAATAGTAATTTACTACATTGGATAGTGTGTTAGACTTTAGGAATTGAAGATGATTTGACATAAACTCCAACATGCCAAAGACCATTAAAAAAAACTCCACAGTCCCAGAAGAAGCTCTATGGAAATTTATTAAATTAATAAGAGAAGGAATAATTAAATGAATGCAGGAGGTTTGGAAGAACACTTGCAATACAGCACTACGTTAAGTGATACAATGTACTTAACATGCTTAGAAGAGAGCATGGGACATAGTATAAAAACTTTATCCTGCTGGGCATGGTGGCGCACGCTTGTAATCCCAGTACTTTGGGAGGCGGAGACCGGAGGATCTGGGTTCGCGGCTAGCCTCAGCTTTCTGTCTCTCTCCCTGTCTCTCTCTCCCTGTCTCTCTCTCTCTCGCTCTCTCTCTCTCTCTCTCTCTCTCTCTCCTTAGTGAGGCCGTCCACAACTTCGTGAGACCCGGT